>NCQV01085557.1:2100-15162 GCA_002740545.1 Lophocereus schottii
TCAAGGTCTCTATGTTTCAAAAGCAGAATGGCTTAACTGCTTTTAGCTCATTCCCTACCACCATTGGGTGCGTTTGCTCACTCCATTATGGGGTCCGAGGAGCAAATCGTACTTTGGTGGCAAAGATGAGCTTAGAGAAAGATTTTTATATCATTCGAGTTTAAATCGACACTCTTAAACTATTGATTGTCTTATTTGAGCGCACAAAAAAAACATTTCCCATTCAAAACATCACTTACCTCACACGATACAAGGGAATTGGACTCACTTCCTAACACATGACTCACATGTCATTCGATCGGCTTAACCGGATCGTATAAAGGTCATTCAATGAAGTCAATTAGCACATTAGGAATATATTATTCCAATGGAACACCCACAACTTCACCTCAATCTGGGGAGCTATCTGACTCCTAAACTTACGCCCAACTAACCACTTTGACTTAATCGACTTACTCGAGCCTCACATAAATTGAAGATGGCGATACTATAAAGCACACTTGCACACAAAGCAGGCATGTGTCACACAACCACAAAGTATTCCTAGGCGACTATATGAAATGTAAGACTTAGGTCGCGGCCTATGGTGGCATGACCTTTTCTCTGATACCATTAATGTAACACCCCCAGGCCCTAGGAGAGGAGCGTTATGGTTTCTTAACTTCTTATTTAAAATTATGGGGTGAAACGGATAGAGTTTTCCTTAAAACTTCACCGTTCACAGGCTAAAAGCCTTACAATAAACCCCTACAAATCAACAGAAGCGTAAAATATTTAAAGGAAGCTCGACGGTTACACGTCGGAGTTCATAGCTCAGTGAGCCACTCGCTTAGAGTACACCAAACAGAATAGTTCATTAATAAAGAATAAATGAAAAATACAACTCAACGGCTTACACAACCGGAGTATTAGGGTTTACATCCCAAAACATAACTAACTTTAACCAAGAAGACATCTAACTAATTAGATGGTTCGCTCATGCAGCCATACAGAGTGACCTTTACGTCGTATACATTACATGACCTAGAAAGCTTGGTTTACATGTGTTTACAAACTAAGAATACATTACATGACTTTATTAAAGACATAAGTAGGCATACATGACACCTTGCAAGCGAGAGTAGACTCCATCTTGACATAGCTAACTCAACTTCCTCCTGCCACAAAGAAACCCTGAGGGAAAAGGGGAAAGAGTAGTGTGATGAGCAACCACACGCTCAGTGAGTGCCTCCCGACCCCCTTAAAACAAAACCGTTACAGGCAATAATATCTTTCATGGTCACATATCACGTATTCATACTTTACTATCATATTAGACATTCATAAAACTCTTATGGAAGGATTACTAAACATAAACTTCATCTTAACCACTCGAACATATTTCTAGGCTCCTAAATAACCAAGTTCTTAAAAACCAAGCACTCAATTCACATAAGTAAGCAACGAGGCTAAGCATAGGAACTTTCTTTTTCATAAACATAACTATTTAGCATTCCATTCAAACTATACATAAAACATCATTCATATGATGTGCACATAAGGTTATCTCTTGTCATAGTCATACTTTTCTTGGCATTTCATTCATATGATATGCATAAGGGACACACAAATTTCAAGTCTCATTCAAACCTCATTCATATGGTATTCATGAAATACGATCATAAGGCTTTCTTTTTCATAATCGTATCTTACTTTGCATCTCATTCATAAATTATACTTGGAATGTGCACATAACATTTTATTTTCATTAGCATACCTTACTTAAATTTCATTCATATGATATGCACAAGCATCTTTCTTTTTTTTTGTGAAAAGGCTTTCCTTAGCCTTACTTGAAATCTCATTCACATTTCATTCATAAGAAAAGCACAGAACATGCACATAAAACTTTTCTTTTTTCTTAAAAACACTTTGCTTAGCCTCTTAAAGCTCTTGTTCTTTTAAAAGAGATTTCATTTCGTATTGGTCGTACAACGACCCTTATAAGCTTTTCATATTTCATTCCATATGGCCTCTTAGGGCCTGTAAAAACTTTCTTTCCTTTCGAAACACTTAAAATGGCAAGATGCCAACTGCTTTTCTTTGCTTATTAGGAAAATACATCTGGCATAAGATCATTACAGGGTGCTGATTGGGTGAGATCTATTCTCAACCCCATAGTGAGACCTAACGTTCGCGCTTAAGCTCTTACTCCTGAACGGCTACATATAACATATCAGACCATTACCCTCTTCAGGGTCTTCTAGGGTCTCCTAGTACCAAGACTTATCCCCTAGGCTAACGTCATTCATAACATATTGTCCGGAGCACATTATCTTAGCCAATTGAAAGCGTATCGGCCATAATGGCTAATAATTTCGCTGCCTCTCACAGCAAAATCCTTTTTCATACATTATCTTTAGGGATATTCCCCCATTCAAGCGAGTTCACTCCCAAAACGAAGTTCGTACAGCTAAAATAGGCCACTGATTGCTAATAGTCATGGCTACTATTGTTTTGAAACACGGGCAACATCCTTTTTCAAAACAACACCTTCCCACGCATAATGCATCTTAATAACATAAAAAGGGGAGGGATTTGCACATAATACATTCAAGAACTTCATAATCATTTCAATAACACAATGAGCCATACGCGGCCTCGCAATCCACACGATTGCGGTTAACTCACAACCCAGGCTCCCTCCTCACAAGCACCATACCACAAAGAACCTCGAACCACTTATAGTTCTACCTCAAACCATCCAACTACCATCTCAATTTTCAATTTAGGAATCATAACATATTATCATGCAAGCTTATAAAGAGACGTGTAATAGAGTTTATGCACTTACCTGGGCAAGCAACACCATCCAGCGGTGCATTATAGCATATATAAACGCGCACACATATATATCTACATCACATCAACTTGAAGTAGGCACTTAATGAACCGTATTAAACTAATAAGGCATGAAACTCAATTACATTCATGACTTACGTTTAGGAATTAAGCATGTCATATCCATGTCATTTTAAATTACTATTCAGGCGTAAAATAACTAGTTAAGCAACATCGATTCAAAGGTTTCATTTATTATATCAAAGTTACTATTCAGGCTTAATTAAGCCAACTAAGCCTCATATGAACCAAGGTGTTCGTTCATTGTATCAAAATTACTATTTGGGCTTATATTAACCAATTGGGCAAATATCGAATCGAGGGTTCCATTCATCATATCAAAGTTACTATTCAAGCCCAATTAAACCAACTGAGCATACTATAAATCAAGGCATTTGTTTATTTTATTGAAGTTACTATTCAAACTCATTTACCTCATTTAAGCATAGTACGATTCTAGGCATTGATTTATCATATCGATGTTACTATTTGAACTTAATTAGGCCATTTAAGCAGATTACGATTCTAGGCATTCGCTTATTATATCGAAGTTACTATTCGAACTTATTTAAGTCATTTAAGCATAATACAATTCTAGGCATTCATTTATCATATCGAATGTACTATTTAAGTCAACTCTTCTGACATGCATTAACAGAATTCATTTGAATCGAACCTAAACATGCATAACTCATTTCGAACTATATTTTCAGGCATGTAACAACTGAATTTACTTGAATCAAATCTAAACAAACATAACTCATTTCAAACTAAGTTATCAGGCGTTAACCAACTAAACTAACATGTATCGATTTAAGCCACTTTCGAGTATTAATTAACTAAACTAGCATTTAACGATTCAAAGTCATTTTCAGATATAAACTAACTAAACTTAACATGCATCGCAACTTAAAGCTTAAAACGATTTCGAAACTACGAATACTTAGAAGCTAAGAAACACCCACCTCGACTCCAAGCCAGAGGACCCGATCTAAGGGTATTTTGGGCTCGATGTGAATGCTTCAAAACGCGGAATTCGTCCCTCTTGTTGCTAATCTCAAACTTGAATCAACCAACCCGGACCTCGTTTCTACCCTCTTTTATTGCTGCTGCTGCAGGTCTTCTCTTCTCCAAGCGCTGCCATGGTGGCCGCCGTCGACCCCAGCTGCCAACAGTGACAGTCACGTGGTGGCGTTGGCAGTTTCTGGTGTCTAGGGTTTGGTTCTCTCATCCCTCCATACCATGTAGCCTAGCCCACCTCCTTGCTGCCGACGGTCATCCGTAAAGCACCCTCCGTCCGTCGCCGTCACATGGCCGCAGTCCTGATCCACTCTCTCAATTTCACTCCCTCACTCTCTTTTGCTCAGCCTCTCCCTCCCCCTGGTTAGGCCAAGATCGGGGTGGTGAAGGGGTTTGGGGTTTCCGTCGTGGCCCACCGGCTTCGCCTCCAACTGCCACTCCCGTCTTCCGCCTCTCTCTTTCTCTCTCTTGTGCCGGGGGTCGGGGGTCGCAGGGAACACCGAGAGCTCCCCCCTTGTTGTGGTTTTCTCTGTGAAAGAAAGGGGCTTAGCCCCCCGTTTACTCTTTTTTTTTTTACTCAAGCTGTTCAGTACTTGGTATCGCTAGTCTAGTTCGTATCCCGTACTCTAAACCTGAATCGTTAATACAGCCTTCTATCGACTATTCGTTCCCAAATACGTTAAGGTTGAATTTATTAAACCTCGAAACTAATTCTAAGGTTAACAACCTACTCATATTCGGGAAATGACTAAATAAATCGAATAATGACTAAATTAAACTATCGATATGATTTAAGGGCACAAATAGCATGAATTAACTTTAAAATTAACAATAGCAATAATAAGTATTTTTAATAAAATTATCGCTCGCATAAGCACATCAATACTAATTTAACTCATATGGTTAATGAAAACACGAATTTTGTAACGTAGATGGTGAGGCAGGCAACTTAACATAAAATGAGATGGGAAGAGAAGAGAAAAATAGCTAACAAAGCTTATTTTCTACTAAGCCCCTCAAGCCAAATGGTTTTTTCTTAAACAAGACTCTCTCTAAAAACTTGAAAGATGGAAGATTAGAGAATGTAAGAATGCATGGATGAGTGATGGATGAGTGGATGGATGATTTTGCTCTAACCTTGACCCCTTTGATAGTGAAAATTCAGCCCCTCTTGCTGCCTAAAAATTAATGAAAAAGTAATTCAATTAATTCCTTGGTTGTTGTATTGTTGACTTGCATGAGAGAAGGTTAGTCTTTATAAGAAAATCAATTTTGTTAATTGCATTTGACTAGGTCATCTTGAACTTACTCACAAGAACAAAAACTTGGTTGCTGGACAAGGGAGAGCTGATGGGTTACATGAGCTAGGCCATAGAGCATGCCTAAACTAAGGGGGAGGGGCGTTGAGACTGTGGAAGGCTATGAACTGCTAGGGAGACAAGCCCAAATAGAGGAGAGAATGAGAGAAAAAGGAAGAGTTGCTCAGCCCAGACACTTAAGAATAGGCCCAATCAGATGGCAAGACAGAGCTGTGGAGCTGGATGGATGATTAGGTCAGAGGGGAGCATTGGCTTGCTACATTACTGCTATAAGACCAGGCCTAAACAGAGGGGGAAAAGAAGATGAGATGATATTGGGATTGACAAAGAATATGGGCAAATGGATGAAAGGAAAGAAGAGTTAATTTAGGCTCTGAGTGGGGAAAAACGGACCCCTGGTGAGAGAGGAAAGGAGGGAGAGTGAGGGAGCTCTGGGCTGCAGTGAAATGGGCCGCAGGCTGCGTTAGCTAGGCCCAATGCATGAACAAAGTATGAATTATCTTCATTTGGCAAAATTAACCTCTTATTTTCATGTTATCACCACACCTATAGAGACATTAAAACATGTATTGTTATTTATCTAGAAATACATCTCAAAAACTTACAAGAGGTGAAAAATATGAGTAAAATTACATATAAAAGTATGAATTATCAACTCCCCCACATTGAAGCTTTGCTAATCCTCGAGCAAAGAATGACAATGATGCATATATTCATTCAACCCATCAAATAGAAGAAGATTAGGGATGAAATCAAATACTTAATTGCACTTAGCCACTCTAAATCATATGAATAAACTCATTGCCAACCCGTAACTCATTATCAAATATTTCAGAATCAACAAAGCCAATAGGCCAAGACCCATACAAATTCAGCATACAATGAAGCCATGTAACAAAATGTAAGTACAAAATTTAACCCTAGATAACAAAAATCATAAAAGCATATTTGAAATCAAGTCCCCAATGCCAAACACATTTATTAGTTTTTTTTCTTGTGATTTTTTTTCGAACTTTTTCAAAAGTTGGCTGATTCCATACGTTTTTATGAGTGGATAAAGATATGAATAAAGACAACACTCAGAGAAGCATTTAGTATATACTTAGGTAATTAAGGATATGAATAAAGATAGAACATGAACATTGCTATTGAAATCCAAACTTAATTAATTCAATTTATTTCATTTATTTACTAAAAGTTAATGGGTGCTCAGTACTTATTAAGTACTCATAATGGCATTAAAAAGATTGGGTTGCCTCCCAGCAAGCACTAAGTTTTATGTCTTCAGCCAGACAAGGTCTCATCCACTAATCATGGTAAACTGGGTCTACTAGATTGACTGAGCGAATCAAAGCAAGCTCAATCTCATTAGTCACAATAGGATTAAACATTAACCATTGACAGTAAGAACACGACCACATTGGAGATCCAAAATTGGATTGCGCCAGAGGGAAACACTTGTTTGATAACTAAAGGGGCATGCCATCAATATCTTAACTTGCCGTGAAATAGCTTAAGCTTAGGATTAGAAAGCCAAACCTTCTTATTAGGTTCAAAAGATTTATGAGAAATCATTTTATCATGAAAAGCTTTAGTTTTAGCCTAACTAAGATCCTTAATAAATCTCCTAGAAAAACCAGCATGACTAAGGAGTTCTAACTTCCTTCACAGACGCAGGAACATGCAATTAAAATAGATCACCTTGGCTATATCAACTTCAATCCCCGTTTTAGACACTTTATAACCTAACACAATTCCTCCCTAGACTATGAAGTGACTTTTTTTCCAATTCAAGACAAGATTCACTTCTTCATATCTTTTCAGCACAAAGGACAAATTATCAAGACACACATCAAAGGAATAACCAAAAACAAAGAAATCATCCATAAAAACCTCCATGAAATTATTATATGATCTGAAAATATGGCCATCATGCTTATTTAAAAAGTGGAAGGTGCATTACATAACCCAAAAGACATCTTTAGATAGGTGAATGTACTCAATAGGCATGTAAAGGTCATTTTCTCTTGGTCCTTAGGATAGACATGTATTTGGTTATAACATAATAACCATCTAGAAAGCAGTGAAAACTTTATCCAGTGATATTTTTCAAAATTTGATCAATGAAGGGAAAGGGGGAAATGGTTCTTTCTAGTGACCTAATTCAGCTTTCTGTAATCAGTACACACCCCCTACCTTGTAGTCTATCCAATAGGAATGAATTCATCATCATTATTCTTTATCATAGTCATGCCAGATTGCTTAGGGACCACTTGACCAGGGCTAACCCATTGGCTATCAGAAATAAGGTAGATAATGCTTTTATTTAGAAGCTCTACTACCTATTTTTGAATAACTTCTTTCATATGGGTTTCAGCCTACATTTTATTTGCCTAACAAGTTCAGCATTGTCCTCTAAGTAAATTCTATGCATGCAGATTGTTGGACTAATCTTTTTCAAGTCAACAATTGACCACCCAATAGCACTTTTATGATTAGACAAGACATGACTTAGCTCTTTCTCTTGATCATAAGATAAAAGAGAAGAGATGATGACAGGTAAGGCATCATCAGGTCCTAGAAGCACGTACTTGAGTGAATCCAGGGGAGGTTTCAACTCAAGTTTAGGCAGGGAGACAATAGAAAGTGGCATCGGAGAACATACCAAAGGTGAGAGAGCTTCATAAATGGACAACCAAGAGGAACACTCAAGATGAGAAGTGGAATCCAGTGTAGAATTCATCCCATCTATTGTAACTCCTAAGTCAAGCAAGCTCAAGTCCCTGTAGGAAAGAAAGCTTCCCAAGGGATCATTACTCATAATAACAGGTAAAGCTTCCTTAATCATTTCATCAATCACTTTAATAAAGAAGCATTCAGATTCATCTTCAAATACAGGTTGAAAAGAAGTTTTAAAAATATTATGCCTAAAGCTCATGTTTATAATTGTGATATCCATGACTCCCGACCCACTATTAATCGTGGCATTAGTTGTGGCTAGGAAGGGACATTCAAAAATCAGAGGGATTTGCTGATAAGTATGACTAGGTTCCATGTCTAATACAATAAAGTCAACAGAAAAGAATCCTTTATCATTTTGAACCAACACATCATCTATCCACCCCTTAGGAGTCCTAACTGACCTATTAATAAGCTAAAGGGTACAATTGGTAGGTTTTAGTTGACCCAATGCCAACTGTAAATAAATAGAATAGGGTATCAAATAAGCACTAGAACCAATATAACATGAAATAATAAGAACACCAGGATCTCTGAACTTAGGTGGAATGTCAAATTTTAGAATAAAGCTCACTTGTTCACTTAGAATAACCTTTTTTAGATTGTCATTTCTAGATTTCCTTTTAAAAGTGCACAAATCTCTAAGTAACTTAGCATAAGCTAACATCTATCTAATTGCTTCCAAGAGGGCAACATTGACCTTATGTTGCTCAAAGTTCTCCAGAATGTCATCTCTCTATTTGTCTTTCTTAGAAGGTATTGGCATGTCCAAAGCTTGAGGGTAAAGAACTATTGGCTTATATGTGACAATGGGGTCAGACACAATAGAAGGGGATGAGTCATTCTCTTTCTCAATCTCGAGGTCACTCTCAATTGTTTTAAGTGCTTCCTCTTTATCATATTCCTTTTCACTCACTTTATTATCTACTTCTTTGTCACTCCAAAGAACCATTAGAGCTCTCAATTGTTCAAATTGTTATCCATTAGGGTTCTATATGGGATGAGTTGGAAGTTTTCATTGTCCTCTTTTACCTATACTTATGGCCAGTTATCTAAGTTGGGCTTCTAACTTAGCGCTATATTGTGAGTGAGAGTTAACAATATGGATGTTAGACTAAATTTCTTGGACCTTAGAATCAACATTTTGCATAATAATAGACAAGGTACTAGGAGTACCATGTCAACGTCAGAGCTCTCATATAGACCTTGATGAGAAGTATGAGGAGCACATCTCTAGTTTTAGAAACCATGAGGGGTAGGTCGGCTAGACTAGGCGAGAGAAACATTTTGAGACCTCTATGAAAAATTAGGGTAATTTTTCCAACCATAATTATATGTACTAGAGTAAGGATTATTGATTGGAGTAAATCTTTAGGTAGTATTCATACGTTCAGTCACATGGGCAGACTTACCAACACAAGACAATCAATAAAAGCATGGATGAAAAATAGCATAAATTAAACACACATCTTGCATAGAGGCACTATTAGACACTTTCTTCATGCACAACAATTGATCAAATTTATTAGTTAAAGCATCAACTTAACTAGAAAGGTCAATTTAATGCGAAACCTCATAAATTCCCCCTGTAGTTCCCAATTGCTTCTTCAAGAGTTTTATACAAGAAACTAACACCACAAGATGCATCAATCATCTGCGCATTGTGCTCATCCAAGTTAGAATAAAAACTCTGGACAAGTTGCTATATAGGGATCTCATGGTAAGGACAACTTCACAACAATTTTTTAAACCTTTCCCAACTTTTATCCAGTTGTTCATTTTTATTTTGTGAGAAAATGGTTATAGCACGTCTTAAGGCAGTCAATTTACCAATAGAGAATAACTTCTTCAAGAATTCCTTTTGCATTTGATCTTGAGTGGGGATATTTGTCTTAGTATCTAGCCAAGCTTTAGCATTATATTTCAAAGAAAAACGGGAAAGGCGCTAACAAAGAACATCACTAGAGTAAGGAAAGAGTAGAACATATCTCTAAAAATACATCAACATATTTGAAAGGATTTTCAGACTCTAGCCATAAAAGGATGAAACCATTTGGATGAAGGAATGCTTAATCTCAAATGGGCCCGAAGTAATGGGCATATGGGTACTTGTAGGTGAATCATAAGTGGCCGGAGTGAATTACTCACTAAGTTGCTTAAGTGGGTTTGTTCTTTAGCCATCTTTTTTTTAGATTCACGTTTCTAAGTTGTTAGCCTACTACAAGAACATTTAATTCTACGATTATATTCTTCAAAATCCAAGAACAAAGAACATAAATATAATCCACAAACAATCAAGAGAATAGAATGAAATTATCACCTCAATAACCACCAAACAAAATAAGAAATAAATAAATAAAAGAAAGATCAAAGGAAAAAATGAAAAAAAAAATAAATGAAATTAAAGAGAGAAGGATTGGGCAAAATTAATGGAAAATAACTGAAATAAATAAAATAAATAAATAATAAAAATGAAATTGTTAAATTTGATTAGGAGAAAATGGGGGAAATAGTTAGATTAGAAGGGAATGGGAAAAAAGAAATATTATTGTTGGATTAGGAGGGAATGGGGAATAAAATAAAATTAAAAAGAATGCTGAACAATAAAAAATAAAAAATAAAAAGATGCGCATTGAGAAGAATAGAGGAACAAGTAAGAAAGAATAAAAGGAAAACAAAACTAAAAATTAGTAATCGTTCCCCGACAATGGCGCTAAAAACTTAATGTGGATTTATTGTCGAATTTTAAAAACCCTTGTTATTTGCAAGTGTACAAGATCAATGGTAGAGTAGCAAGAATATGGTGCTGATTCCATGAGGAACAATAGCAACTTAAATTTTACTTTGCAATGAAAACTAATAATTCAAAGGAGAAGTTCAATTATCAATATAAATTAAAGAAACAAAAGAGAAGCAAATGAGTGAAGAAAATAGAGAGGAATCAAATTGAAGAAAGATCTAGAACCTTGGATTTCACTAGTGACACAAACATTGAAGTACTAACTAGAATGGAGGTTCAATGAGTCTCTTGTTCAATATAAGCTACAAGCATTAGGACATGAATTAGAAAGATAAATTATAATTATCTGGTGATATTGTTTATCTAGTAGTTCGCATGAATCAGTCTTTTTAGCCATAACTCATCTAATTTCTAGTACAAATTATTCAATTTTAACAATTTTAATTTTAAGACCAATTGCACAACATCATATCCGCCTACAAGTTTCTAATATATATTTGAGATTGCAAATTAAATTATTTTAATCAACATGAATAAATAGTAGCATTAAGCTGTAGAAATAAGTTAGCATCAAATATAAACTCAAAAGTATGCAATATAAGATGCAAAAATAACCCTAAAAGGTCACCTTAATCCTAGAAGAGCAACTTAGCTGGCCATCATTAGTGAAACCACTATTGAACGGTCTAGGTATACTCTCAATATTAGTATATTTCACTTCCTATATGCAAAACGTTGATACTCAATTATACAAAACTATTTAATTAATCACAAACTCTCTAATTTGAGTCACAAATGAGATGGAAAGAGAGGAGAAAAATAGCTAATGAAGCTTAATTTGTTCTAAACCCTCAACCTAAATAGTTTTATCTTATGAAGGACTCTCTCTACACCTTGAAAGATGGAAGATGAGAGAGTGGAAGAATGCTTGGACGAGTGATGGATCAGTGAATTGATCATTTTTGCTCTAACCTTGACCACTTTTAAAGTGCAAAATTTAGCCCCTCTTAGTACCCAAAAATTAATGAAAAATTAATTTCAATTAATTTCTTGGCTATTATACTGTTGACTTGCATGAGAAAAGGCTAATTTTTAGTTGAAAATTAATCTTGATTAATTTCATTTGACTAGATCTTCTTAAACATGCTCACAAGAACAAAAACTTGGATGCTGGTCAAGGGAGAGCTGATGAGTTACACAAGCTGAGCAGTCGAATAGGTCCAAACTAAGAGGCAGACACGATGAGGCTATGGAGGGGCGTGAAATGTTAGGAAGACATGCCCTAACGAAGGAGCCAGTGAGAGAGAAAGGAAGAGTTGTTGGGGCTAGACACTTCAACAAGAATAGGCCCAATTGGGTGGCAAGAGGGAGTTATGGAGTTGGATAGCTGACTAGCCCAGAGAGGAGTGCTGACGGGCTACATTATTGCTGTGAGACTAGCCTAAACGAATGGGCAGAGGAAGATGAGATGCTGTTGGGCTTGACAAAGAACAAGGCCCAACAGATCAAAGGAAAGAGGAGCTGATTTGGTCTGCGAATGGGGAGAAACAGGCGCACGGTGAGAGAAGAAATGAGGGAGAGTGAGGGAGCTCCGGGCCACTTGTTGCTGGGAGCGAAATAGGCTACGGGCTGCTGTAGCTAGGCCCCGCGCTATAGGGATGTCAACAGAGCGGATTCAGATTGGATATTAAAAAATTCGAATCCGTATCTAATTCGGATTCGGATTTGAAAATCCGATCCGAATCCGATCTAATGGATCGGTTCTCCTCTGACCTGATCCGATCCAAGTCAGATCGGATTAGAGTTGAATTTAATCTAATCAAAAATAATTCCTTTTGCCCCCACAATAATTTTGTACAATTTTTCTCTATTGTTCCCACCTGTCGATGCAATCATGTGCATTCAACATTTAAGTTAAATGAAGAATGAAAGAAGATACATATTTTACACTCAACAAAACAATATGTTCCAACAAATACAAATATTAACAGGTTAGCTTGTCATCTCTAGTGCAATTTTGGGTAGTTGGAATACCTCTGGAAGCAAATGATTTTCCTTGAGCTGATTGCACATCACAAGGATAAGATGAATCACCATGTTGATGTTGATCCATTTTAATAGCACCTGTCAAAAAGAATAAGAATGGTCTTCAACTCTTAGCCAAGCCATGAGCAATTTATGCTATAAAATGGGATAAACAATTCACAAGTTTGAATTATTATCATTACGAACAAAATCAGAAGACAACAAGATTACCACCATTACAAACAAAATTAGAAAACTAACATCATTCAAGTTTGATTATCATCATAAGCAACTAACAAGAACAAATAAAAAGGGGATTTGGGGACTGGCAGGATGGGG
>NCQV01085557.1:21922-32750 GCA_002740545.1 Lophocereus schottii
AAAATTAGAAAAGTGAAGAGAAGAGAAGAGAAGGGAAGAGAAATGCTCAGAAAAAGAATGAACTTGAATCTATCGACTACAAACCCAATCCTGCTTCCTTGTGAATCTCCGCCTTCTGCTTACTCTCCCTCACTCTAAAAATGGAGTGTGATTCCTAAGTAGAGGGTGGAATGGATATAGACGTTGAATGAAAGTAGTAAAACTAGCTTTTAATGGCCGACATGAAGGCTGCCAAATGTTACTATTGCTTGGAAAATGAACATCTGCGAATTAAACTAGCTGATTAGGGGAGGTAGAGCTCACCACAGACCCTGGGAACCACCATGGATAGACTGTAGTGGCCTGTCTCGGTCGTTCTCACTTGCTCTTTCTGCTGCTTCTCTCAAAAACTTCTAGAACCTTGGTACTAGCCATGGTTGGTCCATGTTGGGTGTCTTAGGGCCTTTTTTGCTACTTTCTTTGATCCATTGCACCTCAAAAATCTTCAGTCTACTCACATAACTTGGCTCACAAAGTCAAATTCTGTAAAAACTCTCAAACCAAGCGAAACCAAGTGTAATATTAGAAATATCATAAATTTTATAATTAAGCATATTAATCCGCTATAATGACTATCAAACACTCATAAAATCCGTTAGAATATGTCATTCATCACTCCCCTATACTTAAACCTTTGCTTATCTTCAAGCAAACACTAGATAAATTCAACAAGGGGAGATACATCTAGGACTCAAATATATAACAACCTCCTTAAAATAGGCAACGAATAGCAAATCACAAGTAAGAATGACAATCAATGATAACCCCAAGTAGTGCCCAAAACATTTCCAAATTAGGGTAAGGTGATAATTGCTTAATGTATATATCATTTTAGGGCCATTTTGTGACATTTTTTAGGAGAATTATGTGCATTAAGTTACTATTTGTGCTCCTATTCTGGATTTATGGTTAGGTATAGTTATTTGATGTGTTTTACGGGATTTTAGGCCTTTTTACCCAACATTTGACCCTCATTGGATGTATTTTGACCTCCCCCATAGACACCAATGTGATGCTACGCCGGTGGAGCGAGACAAGAGTAGAAAATCAGTTCTAGCCAAGACCACGGTCGGACCGTGGTGCCTGCTGCAGACCGTGTTGAGCTGTGTAACTATCTCCTCTTTGTCTTCCTTCCTTCGGCCGTGTGTCTAAAAACATCCAAGCTTCTCTATAAAGTCTTGTCGTTCAGCAGCAAAGAAGGAGAGGAAGCATAGCATAGTTCACTTTCTTTCTTAAAATTTTGCTCTTTTTAGTTAGAATTTTTAGTTTCATTATTGTTTTAGTGAGAAATCTTGAGTGTGTTTGGTCTTGAGACAGTTTAAAACCCTTTGTCAAAGGTTGTCTCTATTAAGCCCTTTCTCTCAGATTTCGCTAAATTATTGGTTAGTTATTTAATCTTTAATCATGTGTGAGTAGTTTATTTTGTCTAGGGATTTATTAGTTTATAAAAGCGTAGTTGGATCTTGTTCTAATCAATAGAATTGTGCTTGTTTCATGATTGTTTTGATCTCGTTCTATTAAGTGATTATCATGTTGTGAACGGATTTTTGGCTAAAGTTTACTTGCACACTTGAAACAATTGAGTGAAAAACTGAAAGGCGACATTTGATTGTTAGACTGCTTGATAAACCTAATATAACATTGACTCAAAAGAAAGATTTGCATGTTGGGAGGACTAGAATGTAATCAAAAATATTCAACTTGGATTAAGACAAATTAGTTTGAAAGAACGAATTTTCCTTAATTTAGACAAATTTGGTTGATTTCGAAAGAATAGACTAAATTATTGGATAGATTGCAATTCCTCAAAATTAACCAACTAGAGAAAAGTACATATTTATCATTTTGATCCAATCACCTTTTTTAACTACATGAATTCCTAGGCGTTTTTCCTTAATTGATTTAAAATTAATAAATTTGAAGTTGTTGAATCAAAACCCCTTGATTTAGTATTTGTTTAGCATATTCTGATAAACAAAGCTCGATAGATTACTTTGGTTGCTGAGGACGATCGTTTTATCTAGACTGCGACTACCCGCGCGCTTGCGGCTGTGGTCATAAGGTGAATGTTTTCAAAGAAGTATATGACCATAAGTTCGACATCAGGCTGAATCACTCTCAAAGAACCACAAAGCACATCATGCAAGCACATGAAATTGATTGGGGCCAAATGGACTGGTAGAACGTCATTTTGGGGAAATATGAATCACTCCACTCATGTGTTTGAAATATAGCATGGGTTCACTCAAAACTCATTCCAAAGATGTAACCTACCTTATGCTTCCCAACGCTCTCAAATTCTCCACCACTAAGAATGCAATGTGCACATGACTATCAAGAGGACTTTACATGGGTTGCAATGTGGGCTAAAAGGGTTAAGGGAAGAAATGAACTAATAAATTTAGGCAATGTAGAGCTATTTAGCCAAGTGACTAGAGAGCAACCAATAAACCACAAAGCAACTATGAAGTTCACTAACTCTCTAAACTCCACCAATGAACATACCTCACAAATGAAATAGGAAATGAGTTGACAAAGAAAGGAACTTAAGTATTACATATCCAAAGCTAATCACTTAGCGAATCAAAATTTGAGATTGAAACTAAACTAATCCATTATCTAATCTAATGGATAAATAATCAAGAAATTATACAAAATAAGCAATCTCTCAATTCATGTATCAATCAGGCACTTCTTCCTCAATTGGTTATTTTAAAACTGATAATTGAAGTATCACAACTATCTTTCAAGGTGAAATAAAATACCTAAATCTAACCAATTACCATTTCTGAAGGGCCCTCAATTTATTTAGGTTCGTTAAGCACATGATTACCAAATTTGTGGTTTCTCAATTTGTGTGACTTTCTCAAAATTCCACACAATTAAGTCAAATCCTAGGATTTTAGTATTGAATTTCACCTTTTAAATCTTTATCTAATACCCAAAATATGCAAAAAAGTGATCAAATTTCTTACAAGATAATAAACATCTAAGATTTAATAAAACAATCCAACAATTCCAAAACACTCAGAGAGATGAACACAGGATTGATAAAATTAACAAGTGTTTGCATAAGTCCAAGTTCAAATCAACTAAAGATAATCAAAATTACAAAACAAAAATTCTAAAATTAGAAAAGAAAAGCAAACAGAGGAGAAGAGAAGAGAAGAGAAGAGAAGAGAAATGCTCAGCCAAAGAATACACTTAAATCTGTCGACTACAAACCTGATCCTACTTCCTCGTGAATCTCCCTCTTCTACTCGCTCTCCCTCACTCTAAAAATGGAGTCTAATTCCTAAGTAGATGGTGGAATGGATATGGACATTGAATGAAAGCAGTAAAACTGGTTTTAATAGCAGAAATGAAGGCTTCCAAACATTACCATCGCTTGGAAAACGAATAGCTGTGAATTAAACCAATTAACTCGGGGAGACAGAGCTCACCACAAACCGTAGAAACCACCATGGATAGATCGTGGTGGCCTGCCTCGGTCGTTCTCACTTGCTCCTTCTCTGCTTATTCCTAGAACCTCATGTACTGTGGTACTGGCCATGGTTGGTCCATGTTGGGTGTCTTAGGGCCTGTTTTGTTGCTTTTTTTAATCCACTAGGCCTCAAAAAGCTTCACTTGACTCTCATAACTTAGCTCACAAAGTTAAATTCTATAAAAACTCTCAAAAAAAGCGAAACCAAGCACAATAGTAGAAACAAGGGCATAAATCATACAATTAAGCATATTAATCCCCTCAAATGACTCCCAAACACTCCTGGAATCCATACAAATATGTCATTCATCACCTTATAATCAACCTTTTGCACAATAGAAGTCAAGGTGCAGAGATCAGAAAGTACCTTGTCAATATCAAAGCTCCCACTTAATGAGATGTAGCAAGAGCATATCTCTGGTTTTGGAGTGCATGAGGTAGACTAGGCTAGAGAAGCATTTTGAGACCTCCATGAAAAATTAGGATAATTTCTCCAACCGTGATTATATGTATTAGAATAAGGATTATTGGATGGAAGAAATCTTTGGGTTTCATTCACATATTTAGTTACACAATTAGACCTACCAATACAAGGACAATCACTAGAAGCATGGATGAAAATAGCACAAATAGAACACACATCTTGCATAGAGGAACTATTAGACACTTTGTTCATGCACAATAATTGATCACATTTCTTAATTAAGGCATCAACTTGACTAGAAAGATCAATTGAATGTGAAACCTCATAAATCCCCCTTTAGTTCCTAATTGCCTAGGCAAATCTTAATGTGAGGAAGAAGTATGCCAATGTGAATTTTTACTCAAATGTTCAAGCACTTCTCAAGCTTCTTCAAGAATTTTATACAAGGAACTAACACCACAAGATGCATCAATCGTCTACCTATTGTACTCATCCAAGTTAGAATAAAAACCCTAGATGAGTTGCCATAGGAACTAATGGTGATGACAATTTCGCAACAACTCTTTAAACCTTTCCCAACTTTCATGCAGTTGTTCATTTTTATTTGTGAGAAGGTGGCTATAGAACATCTTAAGGCAATCAATTTACCAACAGAGGAAAACTTTTTCAAAAATTCCTTTTATATTTGATCTCAAGTGGTGATATTTGTCTCAGCATTCAGTCAAGCTTTAGCTTTATGTTTCAAAGAGAAATGAAAAAGACGTAAACAAAGAGCAGCACTAGGGACATTATTTAAGAAAATAGTAGAATATATCTCTAAAAGTGCAGCATCATATTTGAAAGGATTTTTAGACTCTAGCCCATAAAAGGACGGTACCATTTGGATGAAGGAATGTTGAATCTCAAATAGCCCCCAAGGAAGGGGCATATGGGTACTCATAGGTGAATCATAAGTGGCGGGATGAACCACTCCTTAAGTTGCTTGAGTGAGGTTTATTCTTCAGCCATCATTCTTTTTAAATTCATGTTTCTAAGCTATTAGCCTACTACGAGAACATTTAATTCTACAATTATATTCGTCAAGATCTAAGAACAAAGAACATATACCATGCATAAAATCCACAAACAATTAAGAGAATATTATGAAATTACCACCACAATAACCACCAAAAAAAAAGAAAAATAAATAAATAAAAGATGATAAAAGAAAGATCTAGGGAAAAAATGAAAAATAAAGAAAAGAAAGGAAATGAAATAAAAGGGAGAGGGATTGAACAAAATTAAACGAAAATAACTTAAATAAATAAAATAAAATTGTTAGATTAGATTAGGAGAAAATGGGGAAATAGTTACATTAGAAGGGAATGGGAAGAGCAGAAATAGAACTGTTAGATTAGAAGGGAATGGAGAATAAAATAAAATAAAAAAGAATAATGAACAATAAAAATTTAAAAACCAAAAAGATGGGCGTCGAGAAGAATAGGGGAAAAAAATAAAAAAGAAGAAAAGGAAAGAAAACTAAAAATCACCAATCGTTCCCAGACAACCGTGCTAAAAACATAAGGTGGATTTTATGTCCAGTTTTAAAAACATTTTTACTCGCAACTGCACAAGATTGATGGTAGAATACCAAGCATAGGGCATCGATCCCATGAGGAACAATAGCAATCTAAATTTAGCTTTTGTAATTAAAAACAATAACTCAAAGGAGGAGTTTAATTATCAATATGAACTAAAGAAACCAAAGAGAAGCAAATGAGTCAAGAAAATACAGAGAAATCAAATTAGAAAAAGATCTAGAACTTTGAATTTTCTTAGTGACACAAATATTGAATTACTAACTCAAATGGGGGTTCAATTTGTCTCTTATTCAACATAAGTTACAACTACTAGGACATGAATTAGAAAGATGAATTATAATTATCAAGTGATGTTATTTATCAAGTAGTTAGCATAAATTATTCCTCTTTAGCTATAACTCATATAATTTCTAGTACAAATTATTCATCTTTTACAATTACAATCTTAAGACTAATTGTGTAATATCATATTAGCCTACAAGGTCTAATATATATTTGAGATTGTAAATTAAACTATTATAATTAGCATTAATAAACAATATTTGTAAGCTACATAAATAGCTTAGTATCAGATATAAACTCAAAATTATACAATGTAAGAGACAAAAATAACCCCAAAAGAAAGTAGTAATCAATATTATTGATCAAGGATCCATCTTAATCCTAGAAGAAAAGAGAAGAGAAGAGAGAATGGAAGAATGCTTGGATGAGTGATGGATCAGTGAAGGGATGACTTTTACTCCAACTTTGACCCCTTTTATAGTGAAAAGTTAGCCCTTCTTGGGGCCCAAAATTTAATGAAAAATCAGTTTCAATTAATTTCTTGGCGATTATATTGTTGACTTGCATGAGCAAAGGCTAATCTTTAGCTGAAAATTAATCTTGATTAATTGCATTTGACTAGCTCATCCTAAACATGCTCACAAGAACAAAAACTTGGCTGCTGGACGAGGGAGAGCTGATGGGTTGCACGAGCTGGGCTACAGAGTTGGCCCAAACTGAGGGGGAGAGGCGCTGAGGCTGTGGAAGGGCATGAACTATTGGGAAGACAGTCCCAAATGAAGAAGCGAGTAAGAGAGAAAAGAAGAGTTGCTGGTCCAGACACTTCAATAAGAATAGGCCCAATCGGGTGGCAAGAGGGAGTTGTGGGTTGGATGGGCAACTAAGCCGGCGTGGAGTGCTAACAGGCCGTGTTATTGCAAAAGAAGAGCTGATTTTGGCCGCGAATAGGGAGAAACAAGCCCACGGTGAGAGAAGAAAGGAGGAAGAGTGAGGGAGCTCTGCGACCCTTGTTGGGTAAGCAAGAGCAGGTAGCTGGGAGCAATATGGGCCGTGGGCTACTCTAGCTAGGCCTTACATGTGAACAAGTTATAGAGAAAACAAGTTGGGCTTTGCTTGGTACTTAAACTGCTATACTCAACCCAAACTTTCTTCGTTTCACAAAATTGACCTCATATTTCATGTTATATATCACCATCACTGACAAGGAAATTAAAATGTGCATTATTATTTATATAGAAATACATCTCAAAGATTTAAAAATGATAAAAAATGAGTGTAAAATGACATATAAAAATATGAATTATTATTTTTCAAGCAAAAGATGAGTGCTTTTTATCTATACAAAATCAATGCACAAAATATACAACACTTGCATATTCACATCACAAAAAGAAGCCCCAACCAAAACACCAAAAAAAAAAGCACTCTTAATTTTTTAGTCAAAAGGTAAAAAATACTTCTCAACTTTAAATTGAACTAAATACTCTTTACTTTATTAACTTCTCTTGTTTATTTTCACTAGTGATAACCCGTCTAACTTAAAATATGATGGATAAGTAGGTTGGAAAAAAAAGCCAATATGACCATATATGCATGTCTATTAGCTTAGTTTTAGCTTTTAAGTGAGTAATTTCTTTTTAATTCACATGTTAGATGTTGAAGCCTTAGGTGGTCTATTTTTTCCCTTAAAAAATGTACTTTTGGTAATTTCTTTATGTGGGATTATAGTGTACATATTTTGTGTCAAATCATATGAAAATTTGATAAAATTAGATGTATATCATTTCATGATTAACAATGGCTAATTTCAAATATATCCCAACAATATTTGTAATTATCATATTAACGAAAAATTAACCTAATGTAAAATTTAATGACTTCCTTCTTTTCTTGATAGATAAATTTATGTATACAAAAAGTCTAAACAAAAGCAAACCGTAGTTTTTCTTGTGGGAGTTAAGCAATTTACTATTACACTGATTCCTAGGGATGACACAAGAATGTGGCTAAGCATTCATGCCACTTAGTCATATATTTGATTTTTTTTCGTTTCTGTATGATTAACTATATTATACGAACTTTTTGCACTATATATGTATCTCTTATTCTTGATCCAATTATACATAAAATTATTAATAAACATGAGATAACATAAATAGGATATTCTAATATAGTACATCTAAAAAATTGCTTTTTTCAAAAAAAAGGGGAAAAGAAAATTGTGTCGTGTTACATTGAATTAGTTCGCAACAATATTAAATTAAAAGTCAAAAGTAATGGTACTAGATGTTGCCTCCATCAACTCCTACATTCTTTTTCATTCTAAAATTACTAGGTTAGATCAAAATGAAAAAAAGCACTGACTATAGTTCATAAGATGAACTCAATTTAAAAAGTAAAAAACAAAGACGGATAACAACATTAGATAGCATTTCTTTTTTAAAAAAACAAATTTATACCAGTGTAATGTTAATAAAAATAAATCATGGCATCTTCTAACTAGCGACGTCACTTCTTTAATTAGTCACAGCATTAATCAAAGTACAGAAGTATAGGAGAATAATAGCAGGGCATTCACTTTACTTTTTAAGTTGAGGAATATTATTAGTTACCATCCTCTCTAAAAAGTTTAAGGTAGCGTATTTTCAAATTCATAGTAGAAAGTCTATCATAATTTTGCAACTTAATGATACATCTCAAACATTTAAACACCCACCAAAGGAACGAACTTTCGAAGGGTCAGGATCCATTTTAATAGGCAACAAGGCCTCAACGTGCAAGCGCTCCACTATGACTGTAGAGCGACATGTCGTCATAAAGAGGACGGGAACTTCTCAGGCCAAATGTTGCAGAGCCACCTGAAGAATCAGTGTAAGGATTCAAACCAGCCATCTCCATTATGTCCTCCAAGTGTTTAACCACCTCCCCCATCACAGGTCGATCATCTCCGAGTTCTTCGACACACCTTAATGCCAAATCCACATACTTCTCAAAGCCTTTCAATGCAGTGGCCAAACCGATAGCTGGATCCAGATATTCATGAAGGCCATATAGGTCTTGTGTTCTATCAGTGACATTCCTCACTTCTCTTACAATATATCTGCCTCGATCTATTGGTGATCTCCCTGTTATGAGCTCAAGCATCAAGACTCCAAAGCTGTAGACATCACTTTTTTCATTCAATTTTTGCGTCATGTAATATTCGGGGTCTAAATAGCCCTACAAGTAGGAAAAATGTAGTTAATAACTTGTCAATCTATGTATGATAATTAAGCAATGAATATACTTTCTCCGTAAATATGGTTCTTTTCTCCACGGTTCTTCTAAGAAATGGAGGAGACATATCTCAACGGTAATATCATATGATAGCCTTTTATGAACCCAAGTGACAGGATGTATATACAAAAATATAATTTGTTAGAAAGCTAAGATGCTGGAGGACTCAATTGAGTAATGCCTCTGCTGTATGTTCTAGGATTTTTCTGAACACTGAGAAGAAAGATCTATTAAATAATGATGTTTCAAAACTAGAATGATTTTAAAAAAACAAAGATTATCGCATATTCTCGTTCGCTTAAGTTATATAGAAGCCACATATATCCCATTTGAATTAGACAAAATATCTATTATTTTCTTCAAGTTTTCAAATCTAGATTCATAGAAACACTGGATGCTACTATATAAATACTATTTATCCTATTTTATTTAGATTTGTCTAGATTTACAACATCTCTCTCTAGATTTCAGATTTTATAGACAGAACTAGATGTAGTTTTTCTACATCTCAAATTTCAAGATGAACAAAATGAAAAACAAGATCAAATTTAAGTAGAAACGTGGACTTTATGTTTTGAACTATCTAGGATTTGATGGTTTATTATATCTAATCGTCAACAAAATCACATCATATGAGCGAAGTAGATTATGAGAAGGTTTATACTTTATACACACCATTGTTCCTTTGACTTCAGTGGTGATGTGACCCTTTCCGACATCAATTAGAGGCTTTGACAGACCAAAATCAGAAACTTTTGCATTCAAGTTTTCATCAAGCAGGATGTTGTTTGATTTGATGTCCCTGTGTATGATTGGTGGGTTGGCAAGTTCATGCAAGTAAGCCAGACCTCTTGCCACACCAAGTCCTACCTTGATTCTCCTCCTCCAATCTAACCGTATTCCTGACTTTCCTGCACATGACACTCATAAACATCAACGATAAGAATAATGTAAAAAGTGAAATATCAGTTTTGTTGCACAAAAATGTCAACTTCGATCAAAGTCCCTGAAAAGTCAACCCGCTGGACCCAAACAACCCCCCCCAAAAAAAGGGAAAAAGAAAGAAAATAATATCTGTGTTAACATATTTTTTATCATTTCCAGCCAGGTTGTCATACAAAGATGGGCATTTTCTCAAAAGAAGAACCAACATATTAGCCATCCTTTAAGAGGAACAAGTACCTAACATGCGCATGTGTTTAGGTGTTTGAGTTGGCCTGTTTCATTATGTAATTGTCACGTGTTTTTGCTCTAATATGAAGTCTCGATAGCCTACATCCATTTTGAAATGCTTTTGAGTCTAATATATGTGGTCAATGTGAAATTGACACCCCGAATAATAATCAATGTCAACCATGATAGATTTAGTTGTATGGGTCATTTCTGCCAGCCTTCCAGAACATCCTTCAAAATGTGTTAAAGGTTGAAAAGTCCATTCCTACCAACCATCTCCTATGTTCCCTGCATCTCCACTCCCCCTTTCCCAACCCTTTTTATAGCATTTATAGAGCAGTTAATCAATGTTCCATGTAAGGCGCAACTATATGCAGCTATGGCAACAACTTTATTTAATCAATATATTATTTAATGGTATTTAGAGAGGAAAGCCTCCTCCATAATAGTTTTATAATAGTTTTGCTGCAGGAAAACATTGCCTTTGCCATATAAGAAGGAATATATCTTTAAATTATAAGGTCCAAAGGCGCACACACATGAAGAGCCTCAAGTACCTAAAAGTTTGCA
>NCQV01085601.1:4409-18932 GCA_002740545.1 Lophocereus schottii
TGTGATGGCAGTTTGGGGAAAAAAATCAAAAACTTGATGGCATTTTCGTGAATGAGCTCGTCATTCCAGCCAGATACTTGGATTCAAATAGCGTTGAATCAAACGTGCCAACATCAACTCCAGTTACATTTAGGTCGTTACAGGTTCCTTTTCTATAGCCCCTTGTCTCAGTGGGCTTCCCCAATAAGCTTGTCAAGAAAATGCAAAAGCAAACTTACAGGCTGCTATGATTTTGGTCAGCTAGTTCATGAACGAGTCAAACCTCTTGCTGCCTTGTTTGCAAGAAAAAATCATGTTACTTTTGTTTCAAGTCCAAGATGCATGATTCCAGGTCATTTAGACTAGATCATTTGATCAGATAGTCAGGTATTCAATGATTAGTTATATTCAAAAACCCAAACAAAGGTACCTTCTCCACGTGAGTATTCGTAGAATCGATTCCCATAATCTATGGTTCCGGCATACAATGAAACATACAATCCGGCCCAAGTGCTCATACCAAGACATAAATGCTGCCCCGAACAGTAATGGCGGCCACAGCTTCTTCCCAGCAATTTTTTCAAGTGCTGATGAACTTGCACCATCTCCTCTTGAAGCAATGCAGGGCTGGAAATCAAATTAAACTGCATTCAGAAATTGCAATGGTAGAAGGGAGTTTCGGAGATGAAAGTGTCAAACAAATAAATAAATAAAAAATCACCTTCCTTCATTAAGCTCTTCATTTCAGATCATGTACAGGTGGGAAGCTAGAACCAAACAAGCAAAGTTTCCCAAAATAGGCAGGTGTGCCTCCAGTACATGTGTCCACATTGAAAACTTATACCCAGGTGTTAGTCCCACTAGAATTTCACAAATTCGTGCACTGGATTTTGACAAGTCAGTTGATTCGACATTTGGAAAAATATTTCATAATTAGGAGGTTTGCATGCAATTAGGAAGTCAATTCTGATTGATTAAAAAAAAATGTTTCTGAGCCAAAATAGTTACATATGCACACTTACTGGCGCTATCAAAGTGACAGATTTCACAGCCTCTGGGTACTTTGCGGCCAAAGCCAACGCAACTGTTGATCCCATGGAGTGTGCAACAAAATGGAAGGAATTCAATTCAAAAGGAAATATAACTGATTTCTCAATCATCTCCACATGATCTTTTAGAGTATATAAGTAGCCTGGTGGTTTTGGGCTTCTTCCAAATCCAAATAAGTCAACAGCAAACAACCTATATTTCTGTTTTGCCTCTTCAGACAAGTTACAGAAAACTGTTTCTGTCCAGAACGAGGATGAAGAAATGAAACCATGCAAGAATATCACATTCTCAATTGATTTCCCTTCCAAATTCCCATCACATGCTGCCATAAAACATAGTGCAACCAGCATTAGGAATCAACCAAGCAACTCCGGAATTTTTTTTATTTTTTGCCTTTTTTAATTATTTTTGCAATAAAATTTAGGAAGAGCTGAGTAATGTTGACAGAAATTTCCTTTCTGGAGCTTATTTTAGCTGCACAACAGCCAGTCATAGAGGATAGATTTGGCCTCTACATTGCAGCCCAGTTTAATTTGATAAGCAGCTGCTTCACAGAAATGTCTCGGGATTGTTGGGAAAACTAGGCAGCACAGTCAGACACTCACGATCCATAGTACTAATATTACTACCTTCATTGATTTGCTAACAACTAGGCTTGATACTAATCCTCAGTAAGTGAGTGGAGGGAGAAGGGACCAGAGCCAGGGCTTCACACAATTGTGACACAAAATTAAAGGGAAAGAAAATTCTGTATTCAGCTCCAGCTACACGTTAATCTTATTGACACGGCACAAAATCTAGCTAATCCATATGTGCCAGTTCAGGTCTTTGGTAACGACTGATAAATTAACCTTTCATCAACTTAAGTCCAAACAAAGATAATACATCAAATCCCGCCGAATCAGAGTTACAGGACTAGATGTAGTACTGTACGTAGGAGCCTAATCCTTAATTAAATACACGTAGTTCATAGATTAAGAATATTTAACTTCCTACTATTCCACAGACTAAAAGTACAGGCTCATCTCCAAAACATTTAGCTATAGTCTAGTGAAAAAATCGCCACAAAGTGTTCTCTTCAATTGTTCAATAAGTGGACAATAATTTTTACAACTCAAGTGGCTGGAAGGGTCTGTTTTTTCCCCTCTTTTCTTGTGGATCGTTTACTTTAGTTGCAAGTAAGGGCAAAAGGAGGCATGTATTATGTATAGCCTTAACAACGTAACCTTTCATGTGAGTCCGTTTATATGGAATTCAGCTAATTCATAATATCAAAAAAATTTCTGCAAGTTTCACATTGAGTTTTGCTTAACAAACTTATACATAACCACTGAAACTCATCCGAAAGATAATATAGGTATGTATGGACGGGAAAATTGGCGTCAAATGCCTCAACGTCACGTTTCACAAACTAATGGCCCTTGCTGCTGTTGGTGTTCAAAGTTTTATATACAGAGGCTTTTAGACTACTATTTTTTCACAGGACTAATTGCCGTCATCCCCAATATAAGATAGGCCCTTAGTCTGCGGAAGGTGGCGATAAGTCACCTGACGCTAAATTTTCCTTATATGAAGGGTACAAAAAGTCCCATAGAAATTGTACAGAAATTCACTAGTTTACTCTCTCTTCTATAGGGGGGAAAAAGAAATTTAAAAAAAAAAGGAAAGGAAGGACATAAGAGAACTTACCTTGTGGACTCTCCGGGGCTTGCACCACAACATGAAGCCTAAGTTCATCGCCATCCTTCATCCAAGAAATACAAGACTGGCAGCTACAATCCGACCACCTATTCCCTTTCTCTCTCTTCCCCAACTCCGACCCGAATCCAACCTTCTCCTTCGATTCCTCAAATCTTCGCCGCAATCCCAATTCCCTAAAAACGTTTCGCTTGCAATCTCCATACAATGTCTCCGACAGCTGAGACTCCCTCTCACCATTATCATCATCACCACCTTCATTCACTCTCCTCTTCTTCAGACAGTAACAAGGAGCAGATACGTAATTGTTACCCTCGAAGAACTCGTCGAGGTAAGCGAAGACTATGCAGAACACAGAATCCATGAAATCTAAGGTAGTGAAGACTATGAAGCTCAGCAGACCATGAAGTAATTGGGCTAATTGCTTGATCCATTTGGCAATTGGTATTGATAAAGCGCGGAAAATCATCAGAAAATGAGGTGATGAGGACATAGAACGGAATAGAGATTGAATGGAAATCGGAGGTGATATGGTGACTCATACTGTGGTTGTGGTTATGTTTATAGGGTTGCACCGGGGGCTAGGGGAGAGACAAATTGAATTTTCTCGTGCGGATTATTCTGATTCTGGAAGTAGAGATCGGCTTTCAGCCACGTTGCTGAACAGATGGCTGTTGCTCCTGCTTGCGTATTATAGAATTCAGACCCCAGAGTCCCGAGTTGAATTTTGAATTGGGCAATTTACAGTGGAGCCATGTATTAACAAGTCTTCAATCAATTATTTTTTTTGTGCAACAAATAGATGTTGCTTTTAGAGAAAAAGTTAAGTGGAAGAAAAATTAAAAGTAAGCTCAATTATCAAAATATTCTTAATGAGTTAAGCGAACATTTTTTATATATTTTTTGTGAGATTCTTTTGGCAGTGAACAGGATGAAGAATGTGAATATGGTTGTTCTACTCCTGGAGAAAGCAGTTCGGGAATTAGCAAACATTTCCTTGCAGCTGTAGAAAGAGATTAGGGCATGAATAGAAGAAGAAAGTGAATTCGAAAGGGAGAGTTCGAAGGAGAAGATAAACGACAATAAGGTTGAAGAAGAGGTCATCGGGTTGCTTAATCTGGGCCTCTTAGATAGAAACAATGCAACAATAAAGAGAGAAAGTGAGTGCGGAAGGTCGGGGTTGGAAGAAGAACAACAGTGGACATTGACACCGCGGCAAGAGCAGAGGACTCCATAGCAGGTCCAACAACTCCTAAACAACGTAGTAGAAAGGTCTATTGAGGTTCAATTTGAGGTGAAATCAAAGGTTTTGTGAACTAGAGTTTACTGTTGACCTAGATAGACGTATATGTACACCCAAATGAATTGGACGAACTGTTTAGTTTGATGGAACTATAATTGGAGCATGTTGATAATGTATGTGTGAATTCATAGAACAATTGTGTAACACGTAATCAATGTAGTAATTGTCAGTTATTGAATTGATTATCTAAATGAAAACCTTTGTATACCGTGATAGACATGTTGGAGCACTTCGGCAAACTATTGGAGGCATTGTTTATGCAATCTATTACCTTCAAAAAGCTGAAGCTGTAATTGTAACTACTAATTTTGCTGTCATTGAATTCAGCCATTGTATGTTAGCTATTGCAGTTAGTGAAACGTAGTCATGTAAAAGTGAACCTAAGTTGGTCCTTGCAAATATATGTGTGAAATGGTAAAGAATGGGGATAGTAAAATGTAATGATATGTAGGAATTTTGTTAAATTGGTAGAAAAAATTGCCATAGTGATGGAGATGTGCACATGATGAGTGACATATTGAGTATGCGAATATTTGAATAAACTGTTCCGGTAAAAGGAAGAGGTCAGTGTTTAGGGTTAATACATATGTGGTAAACAGGATATGGTGTGGTTTACCTAGATATGACAATAGGTATACCCAGGTGTAGAAGATAAACTATTTAGATTGATTGAGTTGTAAATGAGTACGTGATTCAGGTATTTACCAGAATTTGTTGCTCAGTTGTACCATGGTAGACATGTTGGCATTAATAGGTAAACTTATGAAAGTTATTGTTACGGAATCCCCTCCCCAACTATGTGAAGCTAAAAGTGAAAGGTATTACTATAAATTAAGTTTGAACGACCATCATATTAGAATGTTGTTAACCATAAGTAGTACCTGTAATAGATTTAGTTGAATACCAATGTTGCAGTGAGTGACATCATGTTCAACATGATCGAGTTCATAGGTAAATGTATGGATGTTAAGTGTGGAGAAACCCTCCCAAGTGTATACAATTAAAAGGGAAATGACTAGCATATTACAGTGTTCGTTAATGTAGATTGTAAATGTAAGAAAATTACATGTTTCCCCAGTGTACAGTTAGAGTCTACCATGATAAACTATATTACTTTAATAGGTAAAGCAGTGGAAGAAACCCTTTTTCCCAAGTTTGTAACTATTATAAGTGTAGGGTACTTATTTTGTTGCTTATTAAAGTGTGAATGAGATGTAAATTTGGAAGTTGCTTTTGTTAGGCATTACATGTTAGGGATTCAAATGTCGACCTATGTTGCAGTGAGTATATCATGGTATTGATGTTGGATTGAATAGGTAAATCAAGGGAAATGGCCTATTATAGGTGAGGTACATAGATGTTGATAATTATAGTGTGATAAAGGTACGCATGTAAAAGTTGCTTAGATTGTAAGCATTAAAATGAACGCGATGCAGTGGGTTACCTCGTGTTGTAGTGATTGCATGATACAGTAAATATGATGGCTCCTTTGGCAAATGGTGTGAAGGTAATTTATGTAAAGCCCTTCCCTTATTAGTATGGTATCAACTGCAATGTACAGTGTATAGGTATTGATTAAAAATTTACTGCCACTGAGGTCCAAAGTTAAACTATACATTGTTTTCGTTGCGAACCTATGATGCAATAAATGTACACCATGGTAAACTTGATGGAATACTTCGATAAACGGTAAGAACCATTTTGTATACAAATCTCATCCCATATTGAGTGAATCATGGGGGAAGAAAATGTCACTTTGTACTAATTTAATGTGGTGTGTAATATGTTTGTTCCGATTTATGTGCTACAGATGTTTGGAATAGAGTCATGCGGTAGACAGGAACGAAATTGAAGCCCCATAATGAATGCAGCAAACATGGGTGAGGAGAATTCACATAATGAAAGCAAGGAAACTGAATCTGCTTATGAGAATGAGGAGGGTAGCAGTGGCACGAGCAGCCCATTAGTGTCGTTGGAGGACGAGGAATGTACAAGCAGTAGTGGGAAGTTTGGGGAAGGGGAGACGCAATCGAAAAATAGACATCTCATTTACTACTACGGTGTTCTTGTCATTTTAGTACGTCGATTAAGTGTCCTTTACCATTATCTTCGCCGTCTCTTTACATGCCACTATTACTCTATATTTGTGTTCACAAGTTTATGTCCCTTGTCAGTAATCCTAACTCTATTCCACTTGAAATTGTTTATGCTGAAATTCATTATGGTTAACACCTCTATATACTGAGATGTTTATGTATACCGCGATGTTATCAACCGTTTACCAAGGTAAGAACTACATGATAAGCGATAAACCACCTAATTCACATAATATACAACTATGTAGAGCCTGAGCCGACACTGCAACCCGTATGTCATTCACAGACACGCATACTGTAGATACACTTTCGGACTAACCATCTCCAGTCCAGTTCGTAAGGAGAGTTCATGGTGGGAAACTTCTCCCTCGAAAGCAGCAAAGCACCGATTGGTCATATACTAGTAAGCAAACACATTAAGTTTACCACCACCCCTATTCAGTGGCTTCCTCTGGAATATTCAACCAGTGAACTACGATCGGGGTACCAGTTTCTAAACTAATAAGGGGTTTACCCGTTTGAAAGCACGGTTTACCAGGGTCAACTTGTTGCTTTCATTAGGTGAACATAGAAGGCAACCTGCAGCTATTCAACCTGCAAAGATTGAGTTAAAGATGAAGCAAACATGTTGATGGTCCTATGACATCTCTGCCACTATCACCACCACAGAAAACATAGACCACAGTCACCAACAATGACTACACCTGTTACATCTTAGGGTAACCAACCAATCTATGTATTAATGAAATTGTACAGCACAACCTCATGTCCTACTTGCACATGGAACATAGCAACCATCCAATAAATCTTCAACATCCGCAACACCACCTTCGTAGCTTGCATCAAAATCAGCACAGGGATTACAACATGTGCACCTCATATGTCCAACTTTGCTGCATTTTGAGCACCTCTGAAATTTTATGCCTTGTATTTATGACTTCCTGCGCTTGTGTGGACCCCCAAGCACTCAGCAACAGTTTCCAAGAGCTACACCCACTCTTTAATTTTCTCACCACACACTCTACCATACACAAAATTGAAAAGGTGGTTGACCGCATCCAGCGTGCAGACCGAAAGCAATGTCCCCTTATAAGGTCCTCTAAGATAGGTGTTGTACACAAACAGTATTTTTCTGCAACCAAGTTTGAAATCATTGACATTAGTAGCACACCTAACAAACATCTTGTTATGTTCGTCGTACCATTTCTCCCACGTTTTGCACAAACCACGCCATGATCACAAGTTTGTGTTCATCGTTCGTATCTGCATCAGCCTTTTGTGCTCGCCTCTTTAGCCTATCAATCCCATTCACATACAAATACCCATGCTCATCATTTCTCTTGGAAACTATTCTCACATCTACACCCCCTCTCAACTGCTATTGACATTTGCCAATCATACTTCAAACTATACCATATAGTTTATGTTCAGACAAATCACTACCTATAATTTCCGTCACCATTCTTCGTATCTCCTCCAGCCCCATCCCTTCCTTCACCACAATACGTTTCCTTGACCGTCCCACATATGTTACTTTTCCGTATCCACCTTCCTTCAACTCTCCCCCCATAACACATAAACAACTAGCTATCTCCCACCACCGCCTTCTCCCACAGCAGCATCATCTACATCCATTTCCACTAAACGGGTCACAACAATTAGTATCGTACCGTTCACTCCGCTCAATATTTTCCCAATTACCCTGCATGTCATGTAATAATAAATTCTTCGTCACAACAAACAATATTGCATCATTTACTCCACAGAAGTATATACCATAGTCCCCAACACTACTGCTCTGGGTTTACCTATTCAATACAATATATCTACCATGGTCAACACTACATGTTACCCAGGTTTACCAATGCCTTGTTGTTGGTCAATGATGATTAATACAACATGATCTTCCTTTGAAAACGTTCCCCTTTTTAATCCTGCTATGTCCACTACCCCGTGACTCCCACAACTCGGTTTACCCAATGACTACTACTGTGCTACCCCAATAAACGTTGACGGACAACATGGAATATACTTAACCCCAAACGTTTACCCTTCATGCATTGAAAAATAGTGACGACCATGTCATTCCACCAAACTCATAAAGTCACAACCAATTTTCACATAGCTGTTGTTTACCAAGTTGCTTGCAATCGTCTACCCACGTCGGATGTTCCAAACCTTCCTCCCCCAAGTTCACGGCTGGCCTTCGTCGTCATGTATTCACCATCACCAAACACTCTAAGCTCAGGTCCAGCCTCCCCATAATCTTTGTCAGACCTACAGCTACACACCATACCTCACTCAGTTCTTTTCCCACAATCACGCATTGTGGATGAAACTGAGGCAAGATTTCCCTCAATTTTAAAGGAAAATTGCTCACTGTCACACACCTTCAGAAGTAGATTCAACTATGAAGAGAGAGAGACACACACACACAGAGAGAGAGAGAGAGAGAGAGAGAGAGAGAGAGAGAGAGAGAGAGAGAGAGAGAGAGAGAGATCTTGGTATGAAGTTTATGCAAACCCTCAACTTTGGGCGTGAAGCAGATGGCTCATGGTTTTGGTTCCAGGTTTTGGTAGAGAGAGAGTGAAAACCCATCTGTTAAAGGGAGAGGGGGATAAAACTCACTAATGGTATTTTAGTAATTGAGCTTACTTTTGATTTTTCACCCACTTGCCTTTCCCTTCAAAAGCAACACCTATTTGTTGCAAAAAAATAAATTGGTTTAATGCTTGTTAATGTATGACCCTCCTGTAAATTTCCCTTTTGAATTTTTGTTAAACTAGTAGTTATTGTTGTTTTACATGTGGTTGAGGTATCAAACAAAGATAAGGGTGAGGAGAGAGAAATGAGATTCGAACAGCTGTGAGAGGAGGTATTAGAATTTGTGGTTAAGATTAAGCTAGTAAAAAAATTAAAAAGTGGTGGAAATTAATGTAGAAAAATCAAAACCTTGTTCTTTTTGTGGGTAAATCAACCCACCTCATTCTTTTCTGCACATTCCCACTCTTTCCTACCTTTTTTTCATTCTTACTATACCCACTCCTTCTCACTCCCTAAAATAGGTACCACTCCTTCTTACTCCTTCCCATTACTACCCATTTCCACCTATTTTTATTATGATTTTTATTATTAATATCAATAACTATTATCATTAAAATTATTATTGTTAATTATTATTATTATTATTATTATAATTGGTTATTATCTTTATTATTAATTAATCATTATTATTAATTAATTATTATAATTAATTAGTTTTATTATTAAATAACAATTATTAACATTAATGATTATTTATATTGATTATCATTATTAATACTATTAAAAATTATCATTATTCTTAAAATTATTAATTATCATTTTTACTAATATTTGTTACTATTGATCAGTAATTTTGTTATTGTTAATATAAATAGTAATTATTATTGTAATTATTAATAATTTTCATTAACAGTAATAATTATTATAGTAACAATTATAGTAATAATTACTATTAATATCAAACATTATTATGATCATTCCTATTAATATTAATAGGAATTATATTTGTAATTATTATTGTTAATTATTATTAATATTAATAATTTTTAGGGCTTACTATTACTTTATTATCAATTAATAATTACCATTAGTACAAACTTTTTTTAATAATTATTAACAATAATTATTACTACTTAATCATACTAATAATTATTATTATTAACATTAATAGTCATTGTTATTATTAACAGCAATAATAATAAAAGTTATTAATATTAGCACTATTTAGTACTTTAAGTATTACTAATATTCTTTAATAATAATAATTATTATTATAGTAATTACAATTATAATATTAATGGTTATTAATATTCATAATAATAATTTTTATTACTATTAATCTTACTTTTAATTTAATATTATTGGGATTATTATTATTGTTAATTGGAACAATTATTGTAATTGTCATTAGTAATAATTATTAATGATTCTTATCAAATTATTATCAATTAACAATTAATTTTATAATACTAATTATTGCTAATTATTAATTGTTTTTGTTAATAATTATTATCAATTAATCTTTAGCACTAATTATTTTAAATATTAAAATAATAATATTTAGTTACTAGCATCTAATTAATTTTAAAATAATAATTTTTAATCGCAATAATTATTAATATTAATTTTTAATGTTAGTGATATTAATAGATATTTTTATTTTTTTCATTGTATTGTTAATCATTATTTTTGCTATTACTAATTATTAATAATATTATTAATTATGAAGTTTTATTTTTTATTCTTCATTAATATACAAAATTAATAATAATTAATAATATTAATATTTATATTAATATTAATATTAGTAATTATTATTATTAATAATACTTATTATAATTATTATTACTCATAATAATATTAATTTTTATTGTGATAGTTGCTAATAGTCATTAATAATAATAATCATTAAAATAATGATAATTATAATAATAGTAATAATTATTATTACTATTAATATTAATTTTAATGTCAATGAGTATTGTTAATAATATTAACAATTATAATGATTATTGTGATTAATTATAATTATTATTGTAATTTTTATTATTATTAGTTATCATTGATGACTATTTATTATTTTCATTATTAATTTATAATTTATATTATTATAACCATTATTACTAACTAATAATAAGATTAATAGTAATTATTTGTAATATTCACAATAAAAATTATTAGTATTACTATTCAAAAAATTACAAATGAGTACCTCTTGTTTTATGTAAACTATTTTTAGGACCCTTTAATTTGATAATATATTTTGAAGTGCCTTTACTGTTGTGAAAACTATTTAAAAGTGTATTTCCGGAGAGATGCCCTAACTTATCTGGTCTGCTTTGGCAGGAAGAAGAAAACATTAGTGGAATACCAATAATGCCCAAGTTGATTGGATGGAGAGAGAAGGTGAGTGTAGGGCCCACAACGATCAAAATAATTGTAATAGCCCGAACCTAAATCATATTTATTTATTTAATTAAGTCATGTTATTTATTTTTTATATTTATTTATCTCATTGAACCATCCCAATTGGGAAAATGCATTTCAAGCCCCACTTTGCAATTCGAGTTTCATTTACTGGACCATTTTGAGGGAAAATTGATAGTAGGCCTCGACATTTATGATTTAAAAGATTAAATTATTTTTCATAACATTACATTTAATCTCGAGCTTTGAAAAAAAAAATTTCGCAAACGCACTCGGTTTTAATTTTTTCTCTAAACTGAGCCCGTTTAAGGCCGACTTTGAGCCAACAAGACTTGACTCTTATTTGTTTAGCTAAACTCTCTTACTTAAGCCTTAATTAAGCTTAAAATCCTTAAATTTTCTACTTTCATTTTTAGGCAAGTAAAACCAAGTATAAATTGTAAAATTTTCATTTTATTTTCATTTTACACCAAGCATTCAAGACACTTTCTCTCTCTCCCCTCTCCTCCTCCTCTCTACATGGCTGGCAGCACCAATTCCAGCAGCAAAAACACCCCTCTCGGCCACCTTTCAACCACCAAACATCCACCACTTACTACCCCCAACCACCCCTCTCACCCCCACCAACATCAAGGATTTTTCTTACCTCTTTTTCAATCACAAAGTGAGTGTTCTTTTCACCCCTATGCTGATTTTTGTTTTGATTCTTGATCTTGTTAGTTTTTGTTTCTTATTTTGGTTGTTTCAGTGATGGATTATATTGTTTTTATGGTATTAAGAATCATCTTGGTGATGGATCATGTTGGAGTTGAAGCTAGGGTTAGGGTTTTATCTTAATCATGCAAGCTTCATGTTCAAGTATTGAATTTTGATTGTTTTAAATGCAAGTTTGTGATCTTTGGCATTGGTAATGAATATCAAGATGTTTATGATGATTTATATAAGTTAAAGAGTGATTTTAGTGGGTGGTTATGTGAAGAAAAGATTGCAAATATGTGGTTATTGAGCCGTCAACAAACCTAAAATAGTGGCCACGTCGGGATTAAACTGGTACTGTTCCGCACATCCAAAATTCATGCTTTTTGGTGTACTGATACCTTGATGAATTAGCTTTCAATAGGATTTGGAATTACTCAATTTGGAGATGTGTAGACAAAGTTATGACTAATTTACTCAAGACTGTGCAGAATACATTGAAATTGCGAACTGAACTGGAACAGTGATTTTACGGAAAACCTGGTATTGATTGGGTCACTAAAGAATTGTTATTTTTTGGTATGTGGATAGGTCAATGAGTTATCTTTCAAATGCCTTTTGAATCGCCTTAATCCGAGTTCTGTGGAAAAAGTTATAGTCATTTTGCTACTACTGCGCAGATTGAACTGAAATTATGCACATCTGTGTTCTACCCTAATTTTAGGGACCTTAATGGATGAATCATGATCTATGTCCTCAATGAAAGTCTTAGTGGACATTATGAGCTTTTCATATTAGGGCTTTATATTTTAATTGGAGGTTGGTAGTAAAAGATATGGATTTTCCAATGCAGACCATCAATAGTAACGTGAATGAATGCAGAAATTGAGACATTTGAAAATATTATCAGAAGTTTCTATATAATTATGGGTGTTTTCAGAAGTTCAACAAGTTTGATTATGTACAGAAGCTCACTTAGGTTGATAACTGAGTTAAACAAGTATGAAAATGAAATTTGGGAAATAAGCAGCATAATAACTCAAAATCAATGTCCTTTGGACCAAGTTAGGGTGTTATATGAGCATTTATGAACCTCACAGCACCTTTTATGGCATAAAACATTTGTCACCTATTTCAAAAGTATTAACCATTCTATTATCTATTTCAGAAGCATCACACTTTTCATTATTCATTTTAGAAATATCAGGAACCCATATTTCATTTATATCAATTAAAATCTTTTCATTATCACCTCAAGCATTTCCATTTGGTCTATTTGGCTTCAATTTAACTTGTCTTAGCCCTAACTGATTTAAATCAGTTCATTTTGGTTTAACTTGTCCTATATTGCATTCAAATCAGTTTATTATATTGAAATGCACAAGTTATGTATCTCATTCCATTACTCAATTTTTGTTACACATACTTTTACTTACTCAATTATATAAGTAAGGATCATTTACTGACTACACATACTTACAATGACATTTATGAAATANNNTTGAGGCGTAGTTATCGTTCCCCGTTTTGCATAAGTGTTATCAAGTCAGATGACATTTATGAAACAACTGACTTGTATCAAGTCAGATGACATTTTTAAAGACTTAAGGTATGTGCATTACTTGTATCTTTAGAAATCACAGTTACACAATGATTTATCAGATAATTAGTGACCCCGTCAGTTATCATCTATAGGGCATTCGCCCTTCAGTTACCCGTGCGGCTTCAGGCCAGGTCCCCCGGTCGGCTTGGCAGGTGTACACCTATCCATAGATCGTAACCGTATCAAGGGGTTCACTATCAGATAATAACTAGCAATGTAGTTTTACATCATCTTATTCACTGTTTTAACTAAATGAATTGTAAAGTGGGCCCAACCAGTGTTTCAATGATCATTTAACATTACAGGAATATATGTATTGAGCTTCGGCTCACAGTTCAAAATGTTTTCATTTTTTGTTTTAGGCAAATGCTCAGAGAATCATCTTCATGCTAGTAAACCAGCGCAAGAGAATAAATTGGGCAATGGAATCTGGATGGACCAATACTGATACAGTGTATGCATATTTTTAGAGTAGTATATTGAAATGTTCAATGGATGCAAATACAGATTACATGGTGAATTGTTTATACTATGGTGTAAAAACCTCATGTTGATTAACAGTTGATTATTTATGGATTGATTAGGTGTGTATGTGTATGATTTAAGTTATGCGTAACTGTGTTATTTATAACACTCATGTTTCAAGCTTGGTCCTTTTGGACGGTGGTAATGCCTCTATCATTGGGTTGTCTAAATAATAATTAAGGGATTTATTAAGAAAAATACAAGTAGTGAAATATGTTTAATTTGGGGGTGTTACAATAATGGTGTTAAAAGCGTGTCCAACACCATCTGCCTTCTCTCTCTCCTTTCTCCCCCTCTACAAGTCGACGCACCTCCATTGAAGCAAGCACAAGGTAATTTTTTTCTTTGAAGTGTGAAATTTAAATTACACACTCCCTCTATCGTGTGTGAAATTATTTTTCGTTTTTGAAATTGCTACACACTCCATATGTGTGTGCTTCCCATTCCAGATGTGGAAATTTTGAAAGTGGAGTTTCAATTTTTTGTTTTTCGTTGGAGAAATGGAGTGGTAGTTCATAATTATAATTTGGAATTTGTGAAGGTTTGCTGGAGAAGTGGAATTTGGAATTTATATTTGGAATTTGATGGTATTTTATAATTAT
>NCQV01085601.1:20564-34481 GCA_002740545.1 Lophocereus schottii
CGAACTGTCCAAACTTTCAACCACTATTTGTAGCTAACTAGGCTCATACAAGTCAACCGTATAAATAGGGATCACAAAACTTTTTAATGACTTCCACTGATGAACTAACATCGCCCAATCATTATTAGAATTAAGTGGCCACCTCTAATTCTCTCTCCTAGGTGGATGCCACTTAAATCCAGCATATATGGGAAATGTTACCCCCTGTTCCATAGCTAATACCTTCATATCCCTAAACAGATCAATGGCCTGATATTTGTCCAAATTCACATCAAATATGATAAGCATTCTATCCTTGTAATGAACCACTAAATTTTTATTTGCCTATTTAAACAAGATCACAATCATCTCTTTAGAACATTTAAACCTAACTAACAAACAGAGTGTGCAAGACACATAGTTGACACCCTATATTCATACTCAGATGCACCATGGAATCACACAAAATGTTGGTAAGGAGTTTATGTTTAAACATTCATACTCAGATGCACCATACAATCATATGCAGCAACTGCCTCACATAACTTTGCATTTAAACAGAGTGCTCCTTAACACAACCACACTAAAACCCTAAAAAATTAACAGTGATCAAAATCGAAAAAATTTCAAATTATATTTCCACACACATAATTTGCTAGTCCACATGACACTCTAATTACTAGGTATAACATAAATTCATCAAACTCTTTCAAACCCTAGAAATTATTTAACCCTTCAACAAATTAGAATCCAACATCATACTCAACTTCACCCATCACTACATTGATAGCAGAAAACAATACCACAACTTCAAAAAAGTACCAAACAAGATCAGCACAACACCAAACAAGACATACACAAAAGGAAAAATCACGCATCATGCTTGTATGATTTTCTTAACTCCACAAATTGCAGCCCATTGGAACTCTTGCTCACCAATTGCGACGATCTTCACCTTCTCTTCACCAACAGGCCACTAGAACTTAACACAAGATTTGGAGAAGATGCAAAGAGCAATAGAGAGAATTGGAATGGGTTTTATGGGTTTCGCGAGGGTCCAAAATGGTGGGTGTAATTCGAAACCCCAACCTCTAAATATAAGGGCATCAAAGCAATTTCACAATTCAGATGACGCCTCTCCCCGAAAATGCACTTTTAAATAGTTTCCAAAACAGTAAAGACACTTCAAAATATATTATCAAATTAAGGGGCCCTAAAAATAGTTTACATAAAACATGAGGTACCCATTTGTAATTTTTGATTACTATTAGTATTAATATTATTAATTATTGTTATTATTAATAATATTAATAATTGTTATGATTATTATTAATATTAATAAGAATTTATTAATTATTATTGTAATTATTAATGACTTATTATTAGTTTTATTACTAATTAACAATTTTTGTTATTATAACAATTTATTAATTTTTATTATTATTAATTATTAAAAGGATTAGTAGTAATTAGTTTTGTAATAACGATAAATATTTTTATAATTGTTTAATTAATTCATTATTAATTAATAATTATTAATATTTATTGTTGCTATTAATAATTGTTATAATAATAATTACTATTCTTAGTATTATTAATTATTAATTTTAATATAGTTAATAAATCTTAATATTGGTAATTAGTTATTTTTGTTATTGTCAATTTTAATATTAATTATTATTATTTATAGTAATAATAATAATTATTGTTAATATCGATAGTAATTATTATTGTAATTATTACTAATATTTATTAATAATTATAGTTGTTATTATAATAATAATTATTAGTACCATTAATGTTGATAATTATTAATAATTATTAATATTAATATTAATACTAAATTAATATTAATTATTATCATTATTTTTATTGATATTAATAAGAATGATTATTGTGGTTATTATTTTTAATCATTATTAGTTATTGTTATGATTAATTACTATTGCTATTATTAATTATTAATAATAATAACTATTATTATTAATAATTATTATTATATTACACAAATCGTTAACGTTACTAATATCAATACTCCCATTTGCTCATTCCCACTCCCACATCTAACAAACCACTTATACTTACTCCCACCCACTTCTTCTCATTTCTACCCACTCCCACCTATTTCTTTCCACTCTTTCCCACTCTCATCCATTTCGCACATGCAATGTACCCAAGAAAAGAACAGGGTCCAAGATTGAATAAATCAATCTAGCAAACCTTGTGGGCAGTAAATTTTACATGAGACTATCTCACATAACGTATGTTATCAGACCATATTTTCATCATTATTTTTAATAATAATTGGATTAACTAATAATTCATTTTATTAGGAGGGACTATAATGAAAGTCACTTTTAGATAGCTATTATTCACCTTATATCTGCATCAAAAGGCCACCATAAAATATACCATTAATTATCTTAAAGCCTTTTAAACCCTTAAAATATGTATCATAATGACTCTTATATGAGATGGTCTCGTCCAAGAATTTATATTTTCGGAGAGATTGCTATAATGTATCCAAAAGCAATACATCCTATTCTATTGAAAATCGACACTACCTTGAATACAATAGTATTAACTTAACTTCAAAATCATGTATGTCATGTATTTACCAGCTAAAGTTAATTGTTCTCTTATTCCAAGTAACTGTGGGATCGATGTCAAAACCAATGATGTTGTAGGCTGTTTTGAGAGCATTGGCAGAAACATAAAGCAATTTATATATCAAATTGTTATATTTTAAATTAAAGAACCATAAATTTCAAACAATGTATATAAAACAACAAAATACATAAAATACTATCACTTCAAACCCATCCCACCAAAAAAAAAAGGGAAAGAAATTGAAGGAAAGACAATGATCGTACCATTCTTCTGCTATTGAGGTACCCCTGCTTGCAATTGCTGTGACAGCTCCTCAAAAGACTTGTCGACCGTGACGACCGGTGTATCGGATTCTGTGATGATGGCTTCGCAGTTATGTGGAAGTTCACTCATAATTTTTTCCTTTGGTCCCCCTCTCTCATAATAATAATTGTTGTTATTACAAAGATTATGTGTTATTATGGTCATTTTTACTACTATTATAGTTAATCGTATTTGTTTTGGTGGGCTGGTTCTGGGAAATTTTTGGTCTAGATTCAGAGTGAAGCACTGGTTGAGCTCATTGTGAGGATTTGTTTCCCATAATAGCCCTCTGAAAGTTTTTTTGGGGGGCTTATAATATGATATTTTTTGTACTATAACGTTGATATAATATGATATTTTTTGTAATATATGTTTTCACCACTATGCATAACCAATTGTTGGACCACGCGCAATGTATACAGCCCCCAAAGCTCTAAATTCCAAGATTAAAGCTTGTATGTAAGGTTATATGTGGACTTTCTTTGTAATTTTTTGCAAAGTGAACCTCAGGATTATAAGGGTTAGTTTTTTTGACGACCGGCACATTAATATGCAGGCATGTAGGTAATACAGCCCTCCCACAAATAAAAACTCATTAGTCATGGATAGTAACGTATGCAAAAGTCAAAAATGGCAAAGCTACACGCAAGGAACAACTTTTTATAACTCAAGCCCTCTAGGCTAATCTCACAAACAGAACAACCACACAACATTGAAGGCTACTTGTTGGGCAACCTCCAACAACCTTTGTAACTCAAGCTTTCCAGACTCAAGTTTACTGCGTAAAATATATGTGAATGTTGCCCTCCCATAAAAGGACTTCAAGAAATGCCACTTCCAAGCTGTGAGCCAACATTAGCTACTAACCAAACAAAATGCTAATATGCATGGACAGCATATTGTTTTCACAATTCATGTAATAGTCTAAACTTAATGTATGTTAATTTCATTAGTTAACCCTAAACTAATAAAGATGAGCATCAGATTTCAACTTAACATTTGAAATACTTACACGATTGTTAGGTTGCGATAACAAGGTGGTCTCGAAATTAGATTTAATAAAGCTTCATATAAAATCATTTAATACCTATAAATAAATGTAAGTTAGCATATTTATAAAAGTGATTAAAAGTTATATTTTCATGGAAAATATTAGCCAAGAATACTTTATATAATTGCTTATTTATGATATCAAAATAAAAATAAATAAATAAATAAATGAAATAAAAAATACCAAAGTATATATAAATCAATATGGGTGAAATTATTATCTTCTGATTAACTTAAGAAATTACTAAAAATAAAGTGAGAAAAAAAATAGATATGGAATTGTGTTTGGTTCATTTTATGTTGGGCAAAAACGCAAGGAGCTAGCCTAAGAGCAAAAACAATGGTGAGTCAGTTTTTGGCTCATCAGTTGGGCCCTACCACTGCCACATCAACCCTCTCTCCAACTTTTTTATCTCACAATCTTCACTCTCTGCAGTAGTAGACTCACTACTTTACCTCATCAAATAAAATAATACCTATAAATCTCACATTCAATCATAAAATAATACCTATAAATCCACTCTATAACATACAACTTTATTTTTAAAATTAAAAAAAGAAAAATTAATTAAAAATATTTAAAAAATCAACTTGAAGGCCTGTGAGCCTCCTCGGTGATGCGGAAATCCTCATGAGGCACGAGCCACGAGGCGCTCCTTGGAGACATTTGCCTGCCTTGCCTGCTCTTCTCTATCCTCTTTTTGCCTTACGAGCAAACCGCTGTTTGTGCTCTAAACAAGAACCCAATTGTTTGAGGTTAGAGGGGAGGAGTGTTGGAATTTTAGACCCAAAAAAAGGACACATAAAAATAAAAATAAACCAGAAACAAATCGGCAAATATGAACTAAGGAAGCTCAATATCATCCCTCACATCTTCTTCCTTACATCACTCACGCACAGCAACAGCTCGACCCTCCCCTGCCCCCGCCCTACTAGTCCCGCGTAGCCCAGTTGCGGGCCACCGTCGCCGACCGGAGTGGCTGTCGGCGCCACCTAGTCACACCACACCCCTTCTCCACTTTCTTTTACTTGATTTTGAGTACTTGCAAGGTAAATTTCAAGCTCTTCTCTCCTTGCGTTCATCACTTTGTTTTAATCTAGTTGAGAAATTGTATTCCTTTAACGTTAGATGGATGTTTTTTGATGTAATTTTATTGTGGTAATTTTGAGATGTAATCTTATTGTGGTAATTTTGAGGTTTTGAAATTTGTAGATGTTTGTGTGTGTTCATGGAGTCTAAGTTGTTAAAGAGAGCTTATATGAGTTAAATGAGTTGAAATTGGACGTATTTGTTGTACTTTGAAAGAAAATTAAGAGTGGATAAGGGTAAGTACGTGCTGGATTCTTGCCATTGGAAAGTTGTAGAAGAAGAGGGAAATGGGCTTTCGCATTTTGAAATGAATGTGCTGGATTGTGAATTTAGAATGTAAGTAACGAATTGAATGCTAATCCAATGAGTGAATTGAGTGGCTGAGTGATGGAAGCAACACGAAACATTGAATCATGGTAACATAATGAAAGTAGTGAGGATGATGAATTGTAGATATCATAATGATGGTTTGTGTGTTAATGATCTATGAGGAGGCAAATGAAAATTTAATTATGTTAAATTGTTAAAAAGAATGACGTGTTTTCTTGTAATTTGAGGCAAGTAAGAAAAAATCAAGGGTTACTTGAAGTTTTAAAGGTGATTACCCGTCCAATTTGGGTCCAAGAGCTTGTAAAGTGCGTTGAAATAAGACTAAACTCGCAAATCGAATTTATTTAACCAAAACTCTTTTCATTGATAAATTGCTAATTCATAAATGGCGGGTATTACTTGTATTGAAACAAAAGTGGTAGTAATAATAATAATAATAATAATAATAACAATAATAATAATAATAATAATAATAATAATAATAATAATAATAATAATAGTAATAGTAATAATAATAATCATAGTAGTAACAATAATAATAATAATAGTTGTAGTAGTAGTAGCAGTAGTAGTAATAATAATAATAATAATAATAATAATAATAATAATAATAATAATAATAATAATAATAGCAGTAATCATAATAATAGTAATAATAATAGTAATAATAGTAATAGCTATAATAATAGTAAGAATAATAGTAATAATAGTAATAGTAATAATAATAATAGTAATAATAATAGCAATAGTAATAGTAATAGTAGTAATAGTAGTAATAATAATAGTGATAGTAATAGTAGTAGTAGTAATAATAGTAGTAGTAATAGTAATAATAGTAGTAATAGTTGTAGTAGTGGTGGTAGTGGTGGTGGTGGTGGTAGTGGTGGTGGTGGTGATGGTGATAGTGGTAGACGGTGGTGGTAATAGTTATAGTATAATAATAGTAATAGCAATTGTAATCATATGAATAATAACAATATTAATAATAGTAATTATAATAGTAGTAACAATAGTAGTAATAGCAGCAACAGCAACAGTAGTAGCAATTTAGTTGCGCGCTTCTCGATTATGATTCTTCATATTGTTTCTCTTGATTCTTTTTGAAATTACTGACTCTATTATGTGTGTTTGCCATATATTCCTAAAAATTGAAGACAATGCAGGAAGCATATAATCGATCTCCAAAACAAAAAAGGGAACGCCTCAACAAAATGTGATTTCCAAACAAATGGCAATAGCTACCAGAAAGGGTTGAACATGACATTCTGTATATTAAAAAAGGAACAATTGGCACCCTTGTCTGGTTCTGCCAACAAGAATGACATGTTAATTAATTAGCTAAAAAAAGAAATCTACAACTAAGGTTTGCAAGGAAAAGAACAATCCAAAGTCATTGCAGACAATTAATACTTAATTTGAAAAAATGGATCCAATGGTCCAACGCTCCAACCCAAACAGCAAAAATATCTCTTTATGTACAATATCTTTGCATAAATGCTTATAAACCTCAAATAGTCCCTTCCAACAGTTCTGCCTGTGGAGAGGACCAAAATGATCTGTAGAATAACGACTACATCGCCTTGGCAATTTTTTGTCTATTATATAGAGACACAATATCTAAATTGGTTTAACACATACCTGTATAGTAGGCCTTAGAAAAATTCACAGTCATTATACCTTGAAGTCCTCATACAACTCCCAGTATGGGTCCCGCATTCACGGGGTCTGGGGAGATCCAACTGTAGGCAACCTTACCCCTACCGGTATTTCTACCCATAGAGAGGTTGATTCATAAAGACCCACAAAACAATTTTTCTTTTGAAAAATGTTTAAAGGGAAAACGAAAGCAAAAAACCATATGGGAAAATAAGTCGAAGAGCAAAATAAACAAGGATTAGAGACATACCTCAATCCGCCAGGGGCGCTAGATGCCGTCACATCCCAGGGCAAGCAAGACCTGCAAACAAGCACACCAAAACCCTACCCGCCCCACCCCACCCCACCCCACCGAAGTGCCTACCATCTACTCGGCTGGTCCCCGACAATCAGAGACCTTAATCCTATCCTGCCACAACTTCCTATCCTAAGCCATGCCTCCGTCAGACCGGCAACTCTCAAGTCCTCTCTAATTACTTCCTCTAGGCTCTTCTTCGGTCTACCCCTCCCTCTCTTTCCATTTGAGGGGGCGATCATTTCGCACTTCCGCACTGGGGCGGCCATACTTCTCTTCTATACGTGGCCAAATCATCTAAGCCTCGATTCCCTCATCTTCTCCTCTATGGGGGCCACTTCAGCTGAGCTCCTGATTACTGCATTTCTAATTCTGTCCGGTCTCGTAAAATTACACATCTACCAGATCATTCTCATCTCGGCTACCATCAACCTTGAAGTCCTCATGTAGCAGATAAATAAGCCTTTGGAGAAGCCTACCACAGATTCACAATTGTGAGTATTAATTAGCATAAATCTAGTTATGCAAGGGACAAGAAGCTTGCTGTACAATTGAAGGTGGAGACTCACAAATAACTATGCACTAGTTTTAAGCCCATGTGTTACACAAGCTTGCCATACATTTTTATTCTGAAAATTGCCTTTCAAAAATTTTTATTTTGTCTTATATATTGTTATAATTATAGTGTGCATGTAGTTATGTAATTTCGAAAAATATAAGTAGCATAAAATTCACAAAAACAAGAAAAAAAAAATAAAGAACAGAAATACTTAGGGATGAATTTAAAAAGATCATAAGAAAAATTCAATTTTGTTACATTGATGAGTTTGCCCATTTAAAAAAAATGCAAGTGACTCCTCGCTTTACTTGCTTACTATTTACTTCTGTGCATTCAAACGTACTTGTTTTCCCTATTTCAAATATTTCAAAATGTACTTTTAATTTTCTTAGTTTATGATAATGTGCTTAACAGTTACATGAATTGATAGAGCATTGCATTACATACGAATTGTATGCATGCATGTATTGTAATTTTCTTATTGTGGTGAATCTATTGAACGCTCATAAATCAATTTTTAGATGAACACATTAATATCTTGAATAAAATAAGACACTAATCCCCAAAAAAAGTAACATAGATATAGAGAAAGGACAAAACGCTATTATTTATTTAGGTCCACTAAAGAAGACAAAATCAAAGGTACATATAACTACATTATAAAATGATATAGTGAAAAATAATTACAATTGCAAGGAAAAAAAATGACAAAAAGAAATCACATGAGAACATAGGAAATTACATTTAGAAAATAAATATCCAAAGCAAATGCTTGACATACAGAGAGGAAAATGGCCAAGGAAAGGAAAATTCGATGCTGTTGTTTCCATTGATAAAAAAAGGAAGGAATAGATCATAAAAGGGATCAAGAAGAAAGAGGGGAAGGAGCCCCTTTTATAATCCATGTTACCTCTATCAATAATAATGTAAAAATTGCACTTAATGATGAAGACTATCGGGATTGCTTTGTAGTGGTTCACAATATAAATGAATGCAATGCCATAGTGACCTATTGAATGACAACATATGTGTTAATAATCCCTACTCATAACGTTAACTTCGAAGTGAAGAATGACATCTTCTTTAATTTCTCTCTCTCATTAATCACGCCTTCTATGATACTTGTATCCACATGTTCAGAACTCACCCTCAAACCCAAAAATATATAAATATATATGATATGATAGTGCCACAATGGTCATCAGATTCAACTTTTGGAGGTAAGAAAGAAGCAAAATACATGTTTAATATTCCAGAGATATATTTATAAATTAGATTGATGATGAGAAACCTAGAAAATTAGACGAAGAAAACAATAGTTCAATGTTGCAGTGGAAAATGTTTAGAAAAGAGGCAAGGGGAAAGAGAGGGAAAGTATTAGTAAATAGATGTATGCATGTCTCTATGACTCTATATCCATCAACAAAGAAATCTATCCTAATTAAAGAGCTTGGAACATTGTACAGGTAAATTTTTCTAAACAATCGAAAGAGATGTAAACTAGAGAAAATTTCATAATAAACTCATTGAAAATTCCGATCTGGAGAACTCCCCCGGAGGGGGACAAAAAGGAAGTACAGGTAAGGGGAAACCCGGCTAGGAGAAATGTGGGATGATGCTGATATGACAGGGATAGCTTTAGGTCACCCATCTACTTCAACCCATTGTCGACCAATCATTGCAAACATTCACTCTTCTTTGAGTGCACGAGTGAGTTGTAAAGGCTTACAATTTTTGAACACAATTTTTGAACGTGCGTCAAAATTAGGGGAACAAATCAAAATGGATGGAAAAGATAGTTGACTTTGGAGGTTTTATGGCACGGGTTCATTAGCACCATTTATTTAGAGAATGGAAACCAAGCATGATGCAAGCCATATGCATTCAACGGATCAGGGATGACGGATACTAAAGGGCCAATAAATTTTTTAAAATAATTTTTATTACAGATGAAATTTAGTTTGGATTCAAAGTCCCTATATTGGCGACGACTCAAATTCAACGTTTCTTCTAACTTTTCTTGCATCCACTAAGTCCAGGGCTTCAGACACAGAAACTTCAATAAATTATCATAGCCATGCACTTAAATCCCATGCAAGAACCACAAAATAACATCCAAGCAAAAGCCCTGAACCCTGAGGCAAATAGGAATTCATTGAACAGATGGAGGGCATCACTTAGTTTTGTTAACGACTCTGAAAAACTGGCACTAAGAAGACCCAACTGGATCATTCATAACTAATATTATCATTGAAATAAAGCGCTCTAAAAGAATCCACCTATTTTGTAAAAGCGTCTAAGAGGTTTTAGGAATGAACCCGAATGTGAAACTGACAAACGTTCAATTACCAGGGATACGAAAGGAAATAGCCTAATATTTCACCATTCAAATTTCAAGGTTTCTTTATCCCCTCTATTGGCAGCTAGAAAGCAAAAATGTTTGAGCAATCACATAAAAACAGATCAAGGATTATTCAGACTTTAGTTTTTTTTTTTTTAAGAAAGGTAAGAATTATAATCTAAGATGTCTTTCTCTCAAGGGCTCGTCCTAAATGATCCTGAAAGAGGATACGACAAAGGTCCCGGTGAAGAACCACATTCCACGCACTTGTGGAATGAATTGATAAACCAAACTTAGTCAGCCAGTTGACTGTACTATTACCCTGCCTTAAAATGTGATTAAAAGTGATATTGTTGAAGCTATTTAAGAAGATGGTGATATCTTGGACTAGTACTTGGATTTTTCATGGAACTTGAATTTTCTTTGCACTGCTTGGATAAGAATACAGTTGCCTCTTTCAATATGAATATCAGTAAATCCTACTTGTACAACTACTTTGATTCCATTTTGCATAGTTGTTGCTTCTGCTACTAATACTAACGCTGCTCCTAAGTTGGATATCACCTTAATGAATCGCACTTCTCAATCGTGAAAGAGAAATCCTCCTGTTGTTTCTTGAGAACTTTTAGATCTGTCAAAGTTGACTTTGACTAATCCACGTTAGGGCTTCCTTCATATTATCCACCGTGACTACTTGCGCCTGCGAGTTGAATGATGTGGTAGGGATGGGTGGAATGGTTGTGATAGTTTGTATCTTATGTGCCATTCTGCGCTTGCACGTTTTGCTCATGAAAGAGATATGTCTGGACTTGATGATTCATTACGAAATATTCTACTATTTCTAGTTTTCCACGGACTCCAAAAGAGTGCTACGATTCTATCCATCTGAATGGATGGCATAGAGTGCTTAATATTGAAAAGCCAATTTTTTATCTTCTTTAGGATTACCTGGGAGGTCAACAGTAACCCATTTGTGATTCCTTGCTAATTGCCAAAGTAATTGGGCGTTCTGGCATTCTAGACAGATACTCGGTAGTTTCAACAGTGCCATTGTAATAAGCGCAGAAGGGGTCAATATCTATACCCCTAAGGAGCAAATTCCCCCAAATAGGAAGGGATGCATGATATAATTGCCAGAGGAAAACCGTAAGCTTAGGTATAATGTCTAACTTCTAGATCCAGCCGAATTCCCAAGACTGGAAATTATGCAGATCCAGTCCATGGGCAACCCATGTCGTAATTTTAGTGGAGAATTCTCCACTTCCAGACAGGTCCCAACTAATGAAATTAGGAATGAGGTTAGTTGGAAGTGACGTTGCCAAAATCGCCTGAAGAAACGATTGGTTAATTAGTCCCGGTAATTTGGCAATATCCCACACTTTAGAATGTAAGATAAATTCTGAAACTTCAAGAGAATTGTCAATGTTGGAAATGTCAGGGACTTTCATAAGTTCAGCAAGACAACAATTATCACACCAACTATCTAATCAGAAATTAAAATTTATTCCATCACCTACCTTCTACCTGATTCCTTTACGAAATTGTTGGCGGTTTCTTAAGATACACTTCCACACCAATGAGTCAGATTGTCGAGGCTTGATTATGAAGAAGTTTTTGTTGATATAATACTTAGCCATCATTTGCTCCATTGCTGATTGAAAAGTTTTCATGTTAGCTTGCTTAAGAAAGCACTATTAACAGCCTCTATCTTTCTGAGGCCAAGGCCCTCTTGATTGCTTAAGTCGACAAATTTTATCCCAAGAAACTATTGGTAATCCTTTATTAGTGTCGGATGTCTTCCAAAAGAAATCACGGCTAATTTTGTTGATTTTTTTACTGGATTATCAACTTTAGGAATTAAATTGATAAGAGTATGGTTAAGTTACTTTAAAAGCTTCCCTTCCTAGAAGAAGGACTTACCTATCTCACAAACATCATTCTGAATAACATGCCAATAGCCTTGAAAGAAGGCTGCGCCAAATCCATCAGATTCAGGTGCTTTATATTTATCCATTTGAAACACTGCTCCCCTGACCTCATGATTTTCGAAGCTTTAATCACATTGTTATCTTCCAAAGCAAGGTTACCAAAACCGAACCGGTGAGTGAACCGGTAAGGTTAGTTGGTCAATAATTGGATCGGTCCAACCGATTAGACCGGATAAAATCGTTTTATCATATTTTATTAAATTATGAATAATTTGTTATTTATATAAGTAAATTTTGAACTTAAATAGGTAGAAAAATTTTAATAAGTAATATCAAAAATTTTTAGATTAGAGTGTTTTAGTAATAAATGAGTAATAAATTTCTTAAATTCCAAAGCTTTTATGAATTTCCTTGTGAGTAACAAAAATAAAAATTATTTAATTTGATCAAAAATTGATAAAGAAGTGAACAAGATATTATTTTGGATTGTTAATATGTAATCAATTAATAAAAGGATTCAATGGATCAGGAGAAAAATTTTAATGAGTAACAAATAAACATAAATTTGCAAGTGAATATATAGCACAAAAGTTGCGTTGCTCACTTGGTAGGAGACCCAAGAAGAACTTTAAAGTAGCTAGAGGTCAGGGGTTCGAAGCTACTTCACGAACACACTGTAATTTTTTAATAGCACTAAAAAAAAAAAAGACAGGGGACAGTCTTGAACAGGTCAAAGTACCCGATCCAACCATGAAAACCAGTGGTTCAATCGGATCTTGACCGGCTCAGTGGGGCAGTGGTTTCTTGCCAGTGATCGAAGCGGACTGTTGTCCGGTTCGCGGTTGAACCGATCGGTCCGGTCCGATTCTGGTAACATTATTCCAAAAAGACCTTTGTGAGGAGGTCAACCATAATTGAAGATGGACCATGCATTGATTTGAAACGTAATTTGAAGTCCTTAATAAATAGGTTTTGAATATCTGCAATATCATCAATTCAGACCCCTGATGAGTCTTTAATTTTATTAATAGAAGACCGCATTTTTCTAGCTTTCATCACTTGATGGAAATAGCTTGAATTTCTATTTTCATTAACTAACCAATCTTTCCGTGCCAGTCTTCCCTAGTATTTTTGGTTGAATAAGTGCATTTTCTCACGTTGCTTAAGCAATCTATAATACCAATTATTGAGATGAGTACTCTTAGGCTGCGCGACTAGTTTTTGTTCAACTTGTAGTAATTTATCAGCATTTTTTTCGAGCTTTTATTTATTATTGTCAAATGTACTTTTATTCCATATTTTGAGGTCAAGTTTCACCACCTTCAATTTTTGTATAATACGATACATTGGCATGCTTGATAGAGGCCTTTTCCAATTGCGTTTAACTATGCAATGCATACCATAATACTGGGCCTATGAATGTTGATATCTGAAATTTTTGCCCTTTCTAAGAGGATGAGTTGGTTCAGTATTAAGATGGACATAAGAATGGTTAGAGCAAGTGAATGGACCGTTAGTTACAAAACAATTTGGGAAGAGTTGAAAACAGTCCTGGTGTACCTGCCGAGGGTCTAAGCTAATACTCAATGGAAGAGTGAAAGCTTACAGACCAAGGGTGGACACAATCAAGGAAAACCAAGGAAAATTGGCACATAACGATGTAAAGCCGAGGAGTAAGGGGCAACACAAGCAACCTTACATCAAAAGAAAGATAATTTGAGGAGGGAAGACGCACGGTCGTGCGTCCAACCGTGTGAAGCTTCGGGTTGCAAACTG
>NCQV01085613.1:0-10354 GCA_002740545.1 Lophocereus schottii
TTACTGCCATTAATTAGGGCTTGGCAATCACATTAATGGTGCATTACAACAATTCCAGACATAGAGTGTGCTAGCCAGCCTTGCTTAAGCCAATAGTAAAACCAATAGTAAAAAAGTTAGGGATATTCGTTTAGCCAGCTTGCTTGTCGTATGTGTTGAGACTTGAGAGTAGCTTTGCTTGGAAACAAGTGAAGCTAAAGGGCCGCTAACGAACCTACAACGTCATATGTAGCAGCCAGCTGCCCCATCAACAACATTAGCTCAAGTTCCCTCATCTATTCATATAATTAGAGTAACACATCAACACATGGATAGTCATCTTTTCAATTGATCGAAGATGCATGCATTTGGCTCGTTGGAAACTTTTTAAAAATGTTTTGAAAAGAAAACGTCATTTTAGGTCAATTTTTTTCTTGCTGGACATAGGAGGAGAGAAAAATTACTTTTTGTACCATGGGATGAAACAGAGTAATTATCGGCACTTAAGAAAGGAGAAAAAGTGGTTAATTAGGTCATCATGAAAGAAAGATAAAAAAGGATAAAAAAGAAAGGAGAGTGTTCATTATGAAGAGGGAAGAGCAAAAGGGCGCACATATACTTTCTGCATGCTTGAAATTTTTTGGTTATTATTGCAACTTTGTCTCAATCCGTTTGTAATAAAATTGCAACAAGGACGTTTGGATAGTATGATTATTTCCGGCCCTTTTCCTTTTATAAGTCTGTCTCATATATTGGGCATATGGATGCATGGTAGAGTCCACCATACAAGCAGGGGGCCTTCTTTGGGGGGCATGGAAGTGCTTCAATTCGGCGTTAAGTTGCTGGCGAGTGCGGGCTCGTTTGTTCGGACAGAGACTGTTATGCGTGGAAATTAAGGAATCATTCAATTCGTCCTTAATGCATAATTATAGAAGTTAATTAAGGGTCCATTAATTCGATTCCGTTAAAACATGATAATACGCATACTGAAGCTGCGTACTTTGCATGCCACGGAGCCCTAAATATTCGATTCTTTGTTTATTGGTTTGGGTTTGGTTTTGTTGCTGTGGCCTCCACGATGAGCAGATGGGAAAACGCACGCGTTGTCACTTGTCAGGACCAGCCTGGGACCTACATAATTTTAATTAATTATTATTACTATTTAGGGGTTTCGATTTCAATTACAAGTTTCCAGGTTTCAAAAGCTAGCCAAAAAGCCCATGCAGAGAGCAGCTTGTGGAATTTTATGTCCACCCCCCCTCCCTCTCTCTCTGTGTGTGTGTCGTATGTTGGCGCAGTCACGTTTTGTTCCCCATTAGTATAGTCCATCAGACTGACACATTAGAGTTACTGACAAAAGTGCTTCGTTAGCATTAATCAGGAAGCACTCAAAGACATCGTTGGCTTGGCCGTTCTCGAGGAATTAAGTCACCCTACTGACTGACTTAGGAACTAAACAATATCATTAATCACGTCGTCGACACTGTTGGCCGCTCTCAAGAACTCCTCACACTGACGTTGTTGGCCCCGTTTGACTAGTTAAATCACCACAGAGGGAGTTGAATAGGTGATTATCAATATCGCAAATTAATCGCAATAATAAACGGAAAAATAAATGTGGACAAGACAAGTGTATTTTTTAACGAGGTTAGCCTCAATCATGCTTAGTCCCTGCCTATAATTCTCTAACTCTATGATTAACCCAATTTTATTGTGAGGAGTTATACAACTCTAGAGTATATATACTCTAAGTTCTAAACCACAAGTTGACCTTTCAACAAGTCCTTGGTAGAGTTGACCTATCAACTTTATAATTCCAACCAATTACAACTAGAGCAACACAACTCAATAAATTAAGTGAACAAGAGCATGATATTTGCAAGTGTGGCTCTTAGTTCTTGTTCTTTGCTTGTGCTCTCACTTGTTGCCTCTTCCAGCTATAAATTCCTCTCATTTTTATAGCCAAGAGATGCTTAACAGGTGAAGGAGCATTTGGCAAGTTATTGTTGTATCAATCAAGGAAAGTCAATCTTTCATATTGTTTCAAGGCCTTGAACTCAATCATTCAAAACCTTGAAAATGGCAGTTCTGCTTCACATTTTTCTTTTGATCTCTAACGGCTAATTTTATTATTTTTTTGCTAAAGATCTTGGATGAGTGAATCATCTAGAAGCTGAATTTTTGCAGCACAATCTTTCATAATATAATATCAAAAGATAATATCATATTTTAAGCAAATCTTGACATTTGATAAATATAGCATCACAATTCCATAATCAAATTTGAATCACCAAATATAATATCATAAAGATGACAAATTCAAATTTGAATTCTGAATCATCTTAAGATATTGTGACAACTTAAATCAAATCAATTAAACATTATGTATGCCAATATCTACTTAAAATCATAACATATTAAAACAATATAATATTAAGATAATTCAAATATAATATGAAGAATATATCAATTGATTAATTTCGTCGTTCATTAAAACATACTAATAAATACGTTGTGAGCTTCAACAAGACTAACAGACATCCTAACAAAGACTAGAGAGCGTCAGGGACCGAATAAAATCATTTTCAACATCGGGTGCCTCACATTGCGCATCCTATGAGGTTTTAGGCCTTAATTCATATGATTTCAGTATTTTAAGGTTTAATTTTATTATTTTTGAAATTTTAGTGGGGCATAATAGTGATAATAGAAAAAGGAACAAGTAAGTCAATCACTTACCTCTCTATGAATAATCGTCAGAATAGGTTCCCCCCAGTATAAGTAAGATGTAAATATCAATATAGGCGAGATTCAAACCTATGTTTTTCACAACAACATAACTTTCAGTAACTTTACTATAATATTTGGTTGGATGTAAATAATTTTATAATATAAACAAGTTTAAAATTGTATTTTTATTACCTTAGTTGGTTGTAAGAAAGTGTAGCAAACAACTATATACTTTGTTGCTATGACTACTATAAATTATGTAATTATGATTGCATTACGAAACTGATTACATTCCACTAACTATTATATAGTAGTTGAATTAGATTCCTACCACAATAAAGTTCAATATTACCAGACTAAAATATCATGGTGAAATCAAAATTTAAAATATGAACGTCGTCATATAATTAATGCCGAAACCCTTGGAGGATGTCCAAAAAATTGTTTACTAATGTGTCTCTAGTCGGGGGGTCTTAATTTTGCTTTAAACTCGGGTACTGTTAAACAGAAAGTGGTTGCAAGACTTCGTTAATTCCTTAGGGTGGTAAATATCTCTTCCAACGAGGCAATGAAAGAGGTAATAAATAAAGCAACGAGTTAATGAACCAGTTAATAAATATAAACTTGAAATTCCAATGAAGAACACGATCATTGCTCATAAAGAGTCGCCGCGCGGCGCATTATAATTGAAATTGCGAAGGATGAGATAAGATCCTTGTCACAGAAGGATTACTCGAAGCTTAATTGTGATGTTTATTGTAGATATCAAGAACACGAGCATTGCTCATAAAGAGTCGCCGCGCACGGCGCATTATAATTGAAATTGCTATGGAGGAGATAAGATCCTTGTCACAAGAAGGATTACTTGGAGCTTCAGTGTGATGTTTATTGTAGATATCGCATGGCCTTTAATTAATAAATTTAAAATAAAAACATTTTTTGTTGTGATGTCTATCGTAGATGTGGTATGACCTTCAATTAATAAATTATCAAATTATAATAACATTAATGTGATTAGCATAAATGTAAGAACTATGATGAAATGGAGCAAAAACTAAGTAAGTGCTTGGTTGGAGGAAAAATGATTTTCCCAAGAAATCATTTCTCATGAAAAATGCTTTTTCAAGGAAAATAGATTTCCACGTCACATTCTCCATTGTTTGGTGTATGATACATTGTTTGTCATGGGAAAAAAAAAAGCAACTAAATTATTCAAACGGTAAAAACATAGATTAAATTGTCGAAAAGGATATAAATGTTACATAGCTGAAAGAATACAACAACAACAACAACTACTCACAGTGTGGGTCCCGCTTTCGCGGGGTCTACATAGCTGAAAGAATGTTGAGCTCAAAATGTGAATTTGAGTTTATTTTAATATTTTTCATTTTATGAATAAGTTTCTATCCGAACTATTAAAATAATTTTTAATGATGAAAACTGTCAAAATTAGGCACGTAATGCACGGGAGGATTTCATTCTCCAATCCAGCCCCTGCTACGAGTTACGAAATCTCAAGCTGACCCATTTTGCTTTTTCGTTTGTTTGGACCAGGCCGCCCCATCACAATCCACACTTTAGCGTTCAGCCATCTGCGCGCAAAACCCAGGCCCAGCATCATGATTTGCCTACCTGCCCTCCAAACATCGCCCCTATTCCCAGTGCCAACTTTACTCCTCGTAAACATGGAATGTCTACACTGTCACTTTCTTTGTTTTACTCTTTTTCATTTTCTAAATAGCGTCATATACATCGTTTCACTAATCCGATGAAAGGAACAAAGTTCTATGGTAGATTTTAGGCCGTAAATCTTTACACGCAATCGATGCTACTATAAATTTTGAAATTTTACTTCTAGCAAGCCAGCTGGTTAGTTTCTTAAGAGCATCTCAATCCATGAATTCAAAATTTAAGAGACAAGTCATTTTGTTTCAAAGCTAGCGAATAAAATATCCCGCTCTGTGTGTATGTACATATATATATATATATATATATATATATGCATTGAAGACAGGCAATCGAACGTAAAACTCATAGGCTTTATTTAAAAAAGTAAAGGAGTAGCATGGCAGACATGATTGACACCAAGCAGATAAACTGAGATCGACGTGCCTTATCTTCCAAGATATATGGAGGCATTGCCCTTTTTCTACCCCATGGAAATTAAACAACGTGTTCAAGTTGAAACTTCAAACAGGTTGGGTTGGGCTTTTCGAGGTACGGATGCAAATGGAGTAGACAGGCAGTAGGACAGTCGGGCCTCTTCAGGTTAATTTTTGGCCCAGCCAATGCACAATAATCTGGAACAATACGGAAGGAAGAAGAGAAAGAAAGAGAATTCTAGACGCACGCGGGGTTGGCGTTGGTTTGGTGGGATCGTTGTAATCAGTCTAAATGGAGCCACGTTTATCACTTTGGATAGCATCCAACTCCAACCGGCCGCCTTTCTAGAAAATTGCGGTCGTGAGTGGACTACATATTTTCACACAGAGTCAGGAGTCACGTTTATCTTTTCTAGACGCACGCAGAGGGGAAACTACGAGTTTGATCAGATTTCCGAAATTAGAAATAGCATCCAGCAGCACTTGATTTTGAACAAAGTAAATAATAATCCACTTTGAATTGGAGCGTTGATTGTGATTCTGAATAGCATCAAATATATTACAAGCGTGACAGACAGGCAAAGCTGAGGAAGGCAAAGCAGAAACAAATATGGGGGAAGAGGCAGAGAGAAAGAAGTGGGGCACTCACGTGATGGGGGCTCCGGCGAAACCGACAGCTCACCCGGCCAATCAGGAGGCGGCTCTGTGGAAGGCGGAGGAGCAGCAGAGGCAGTACTACCATGACCAGCCCTACCTGGTGTACTCCCCCCTGGAGAAGGCCCCAAGCAATAACCCCCTGGAGCCCGTCATAGATGCCTTCACCACCTGGAGCCACAAGGCCGAGACCCTCGCCCGCAACATCTGGCACAACTGTGCGCATCATATGTCTATCTATTCTATTGTTTCCCTTGTTCTCCCTCTTTTCTCTAATATATTAGAAATTGAATAATGGATGCAGTGAAAACAGGGCCATCTGTGACAGAGACAGCATGGGGGAAGATTAATCTGACAGCCAAGGCGCTATCCGAAGGCGGCTTTGAGGCTCTTTTCAAGCAGATATTCCCGACTCAGCCTGATGAGAAGCTGACAAAGACCTTTGCCTGCTTCCTCTCCACCACCACAGGACCCGTTGCCGGCACCCTCTACCTGTCCAACGTCAGGGTTGGTTTTTGCAGTGATCGTCCCCTTTCCTTCCTTGCCCCTTCTGGCCAGGAGGCTTGGAGCTATTACAAGGTATACTTTCGCTCTACACATCCCATCCAATTAAATCCCCATTCTTTATTTAGCATTAACCAATTGATTGGTTGGATTTCGTACTACTTAAAATGAATATTTAATCTCATGTGGACATGCGTACTATTCAATTCCCGGCCAGGTGAATATACCATTGGCACAAATAAACACAATCAACCCCATCACCATGAAAGGCAATCCGGAGGAGAGGTATATTCAAATCACCACGGTGGACAACCATGAGTTCTGGTTCATGGGCTTTGTCAACTTTGAGAAGGCTAGCCACCATCTCTTTGAAACCCTCACTGCGTTTAGAGCTGCGCAACATGGACCTCATGCTACATCAGCCTACTAACTAGCTTCTCAACGCTCCCTATTTACTCATCTCATGGTGGTTGGTTTAATGCGGCTTACGCTGTGGATCAACAACGTACACTTACCCTTAGCTTTCTCGCACTGGCTGCATGTGATTTTGTTGCCAAATGCATATGATATGATCAGCCCCTTCTTGTATGTCATCAATCATGTACGTATGTTGCCTAGGTATGGATCAACGGTTGTCATTTATTCCTTCCTTCCCGTTGAAAGTTTCGGACATTTCTAGTTTAATTTTTATCGACGTCGTAATAAAAAATGTGTGCTTGCTGTCATGCTCTATGTAAGAAGCACCTTTGCATACATACACATGGACCAAAACAACGTCGTCATATGCGAGGATAGGGAGAGAACATTAATTATTGGGTGAAAAGCCTAACAGCAATCAAAAATGGGGAGGCAGAAAGGCGAAGAACAGAGAGGAAGAAAATCATTAGACCTCTATGCTCTGTCATCTTTTTTTTAAAGATTTGTACATGTTAAATTTATCCACGACCAAAGGAGGAGGCTCTGCGTCAACCAAAATATCAAATCTCAGTGATGAGATGAGATTTGTAATCTCCAGAACGTAGAGCAAAAGAGGGACAAGACGGTGTTCAGACTTAACCGAAACAATTAAAATCGATTTGGAAAGACAAAGGAGTGGGTTTGAATGAATTGCAATGACCTACGGACAGACAAGTTAACGAATTGGGGGGAGGATGTAGGGTTGGGATTGAACAGAAGAAGCTGACCAGAACATTTGGGGCCAGGCCTCCGCATGCTTGGGCACTATGCGATGCAGTATGCAACTCTTGCATGCTGTCACCACTAGAACTGATTCTTGCCTTATTTCTTCATCCCTCGATCTTCCATTTCCACATCCACTCGCTGTGGCTGCCCATGTCAACAGTTTGAAGACGAGTATGATTCCGCTGGTGGCTCTCCTCCTCTTCGTCTTCTGGCGTGTTCACGAACAGTATTTTGAGTAGCGTTTGGTGTTTTGACTAAATCAATATATTCATTAGGTAATTTTTAGTGTTCGGTGACAAAGTGCTGTGACTACCATTTCAAGGAGCATTTAACGTTTTAAACAGCGTTTATGAAAAGTTTATGGTATTAACGTTTTGTATTCAAAAGTAGCGTTTTATGATTTCTTTGTCAAAAAATATCATTTGGAAATTTTCTCTTTGGAAATTATCTATATCCTTTTATGTCAACTTATATTAATCAACTGCTCATCTAAACGGTTATCCGTTAACAGTTAAATTAGAAAAGCTATCCGCTACAATGAAAAAAGAAAAAAGAAGAAGTGTCGTGCTATATTGAATGAAATTGAACACGGTGTCTAATATTTTATCACATAGTAATTGCTAGCAACAAATTAGTATTTTTTGGTCTTAGATTTTCAATTTCGTTAGAGATGAGTTACTGTTGGTCCAATAAGGAGTAGAGCGTTCTCTTCACAGATTTTCTCCATTTGCAAAACTCGAATTCGAGACCTTACTTAAAGGGAATAAGTGCTGAACCACCTAAATCAACTAGTACTGGTTAACACTAACTAGTATTGGCCACCTTAAAGTTTTTGTTAAAGTAAAAGAATCTTAGTTGCCGTATGTTTTGCCAATGACCTAACAACTTTGTATGACATATGATGTTTTTCTCAACTGATCTTCTCAATCAAACATGAAAACTATCAATTTCCCAAGTGACACCGGAATGGATGGGTCCAATGGGCCTTGGAGGTACAGTGTCACTTGACGATGAAACCTCTTGTTATAAACCTAATAAGAATTCATTGCTCTTTGATTACTAGTAACTCAGTATGTCCACTGCTAAAGACATGAGTTGGTTTTGGCTATTTGCAATGGATTTGCTTTCAATATTGTTTTACTGCTTCGTGGGAAAAAAATATTTTCGAGATATTATCCTTTTGTCATATAACAAAATTATCCTATTTGCCAATTGATAATGGACTAGACTATTAGTTCTTTTTTTTTTTTTTAAGGGTAATATCTAATTTTTTTTCCCTTTTCTTTGATGAATTAAAATGATGTGTAGAAAATTTATGTTATTGTTTTACATTATTTCTCTGTAACTTTAAAATGTTATTGGATTCTCTTCTCAAAATTCATACATTAGGTCTCATTGCCATTGTTAAAGTTTGCTGGTCAATTGGAGATTCCATCAGTTTCAATTGAGTGCTTTATCTTAGATATAGGAAAATGTACTAATTTTGTGTGGAATGATTAAAAAGACACAAATAAAATTAAAATATTGATGGAATTTAAATTTAAAGTTCCAAAATCAATTTCCAAAGATATTATAAGCCAAATTTAATTGATGCTTGGTTGCGTAGGCATTAAAATTGAGGTTTTTTCATATCGACAATTGAGCTTTTTTTTAAAAAATGTATTAATATATATCGCAGTTATAGTTAATCGGTGAAATGTTAAAATTACAATAATTTTGTGATTGCCAAATAGTAACAACTGCTATAACTAACAATGGATGGCTAATTTTGCAAACATCTAGTCTAGTTCAAAATAGCTAATCAAAATCCTGGTAAAAAATGAAAATTCAGACCGTGAATTTCTATTGTACACAATTAACCCACCCGCTTCGTGATTCATAAACAATCCCATCTGTGCGTCTCTGAATCAGGGAAAAAGAAAGAAAAGATGGCGGCGGAGGAGGAGACGCCGGCGCCGGTGCTGGGCATACCCTACGGCGGAGGCGGAGGCGGAGGTTTCCGGTGGGGCGAAACGGCGATGTACCGACCGATTTCACAAGGTGGAGCGGAAGGAGAATTCCATGTGGGGTGGAACCCGTATCAAGCAGGGATGATCCCTCCCAATGCCATATTCGGGGATCCGAAAGGCGTCCCAATTCATCAAACCATCTTCAGAGACACTCCCGCCCCCTTTGATTGCGTCTTCTGTGGCAACTCTGGCCTCACCCATGTCAGGTCTCTCTCTTTCTCTATCCCTCCTCTCCTTTCGTCTAATTCACATACTTTCTGACATTAGGATTCCACAACGTCATTATGCTTCCATTGCCTCTGCATGTTTAAATAGATTTCATTCATCGTGGACTATTGTAAATGTAAACTGAATGGATTCAAAGAACCTAGGCAGCTTAATCTCAGACACTTTATCCTGCCGCTCGTTAATTAAATTTCTATTTCTTGACCTCACTTTTCACATTCTAATGGCATTTGTGGTTTTTTCTTTGCAACACAGGTCCAGACCTAGTCTAGCAGCATTTGTTGGTTGTATGACAACAATGATGGTTGGATTTTGCTTCCTTTTGCCGTCCATGGACTGGCTATGGCATAAGTATCACTACTGCCCTAATTGTGGCGAAAAGGTATCACTCACCCCGCCCCCCACTTGTTCATTCAACTGTATAGTGCTTCTACTTCCTCATTAACGTACAAATTACAAAAATTTGGTGGACATGGCTTTCTGTAGGTCGGTGAGTTTGAGAAGTCAGATCCCTGTATTGTGGCTGATCCCCCCAATTGGGTACAACGAAGTTTTGCATTAACCAGCTGAAATTCAAGAATGGGCGGTTAGTTTGTTTCTGCTTGCATTAACACGTATTTTTGTGCTGGGTACTGGGTGTATCAGATGGGTATGCATGAAGCTGTGGACATGCTAAACGTTATTTTGTGCATGGAAAGTGGAACCCTTGTGCAGGGTGTTCTTACTTGTCCTAGTCGTGTATCGATAGTGCTGATAACATTCTTTATATTGTATGCATAATCTTGGAACGAAAATAATCTTATGGATAACACTACCTATTCAATTAGCTTGGCTTTACTTCGATCATTATATTGCATAGATCATGTTGTACCTGCTTTTATATTGTCTAGATACTTGCTGAATTGCATGCCATTAGTTAGACCCATGGCAGGGACAAAGGACCACCATTTTTTTGCATTGGGGGGGGGG
>NCQV01085613.1:19708-37989 GCA_002740545.1 Lophocereus schottii
CCAAAGGAGCCTCAAAAAAATCAAAAGGGCAAAAAAGGTCCTCCCTTCCGCCTTCAGAAGGATTGGGCTTGGCTGAACCAACAACTGCCAAAAAAAAACAAAACATGTTCTTGTTATGGGCTTTGTGTGGTTGTGCCTATGTTAGACGTTGGAGTGAATATTTTATAGTCTGGCTGTTTTCCGCTCCTTCGTAAGGTGTAGAACTGAGATCCTAACTGGTGTCGAATGAAACTTTGGTCGACGCTTTTACATGATTACATCTATGGCCTTTTATTCCCCACTGGAGGGAATGGAAATGAGATACACAGCTGGTGTTGAATGGAAAATTTGATCGATGCAAATATTATAAAACAATCATTTATTGAACGTATGTCACGTTTGTCATTGACAGACGTGGGAAACTTCAAGTTGTGTTGTAGTGTTCCATATACGTACGTATATTTCTTGAACACCGACTTAATGACCGCAAGTGCTCATTTTCTGACCAGCTTCTACAATCCAGGGAAAAAGTAGGATTTTGACGGTAACTCAGAAATTTTATGTCCTCTCTCTGGGGAATGCTATTAAATTAATCAGACGTGCTAGTTCAAGTAATATATAGTTAGACCTAGCCTAACATGAGATTTCGTTTATTAATCGAGCAGAAAAGTGATGAAGCCTGAGTCAACACATTTGAAGGTCATTGCATTTGTAACAAGACGGTAAAATTTCTCCATCTATGCTAAACTAGCAAGCATTAAAATAACTTAAAATCTGTAAAAGAACCTGAGCAGCAGACGCTATGTTGTAGAAGACTAAACAATCAGTCCTTGAAAGAGTAACACCACCGAGAAACTGCAGATTTAAGACAGACATCACTCTCCAAAGTCTAAGGCTACTCAGTACCAGATGGTTGTTGGTAGCCTGTTTCTGTTGGTCCTGTCCTAAGCTGCTACACTTGTGACTGGCAATGCTGAAGATCCAAACATGGTGAGCAGCATCACAAGTTTAAGCTGATGTTCCTGATAAGAGCATAGATAACTCGTGAACAGGAGATGTGCTTTCTGACTGAAAGAGCGTGCTGAGTGACCCCAACAATGTGCTGCAGAGTTGGGATGCCACCTTTGGTCAATCTGTGCACTTTGTTTCATATCACCTGCAATAGCAACAACCATGTTAGCAGACTGCATGTTCTTGTTCCCATCTATGCTGTGTAATAATCAAACATTACTAATAGTTAGGTCACATTTTCAGAATGATCGGAACTAACTTTCCTTATACGTGATGAAAAATGAAGGAACCTTGGTAATGCAGGACTGTCAGGGGCTTATTTCACCGCTTCTAGGGAATTTGACTAGTGTTGAGTACTTGTGAGTAATCAGTTTCCTGTCTGACTGTAATTGTGGTTACTTCCCGATGAAAGTGATTAATCAAGAATAGAATTCAGAGTTATGCGAAATATATGGGCAGGGAGCTGTATTGAAATTCCTTCACAGGAGAGAGCCCTGCTAAGATTGGTGACCTGATAAGCCTCATCAGCTGGGATCCGTTGCAGAACCAATTTTCAGGATCCATTCCTGGAGTCCTTGAGGTTATTCATGATAATAAGGAGCAAAATGAGCTAAATGTGTGTGTATACATATATATATATATATATATATATATATATATGATGGTCTAGTACAAGATAAGAATAAATAATTGAGCAGGTGCATATATATGTTTCATAATGATATGTTGAGTTTTGTATTCCATTGAGGGGGGAACTGTTTGATAACAACCTTACAGTGGTGATTGCTCCAGAGATTGGTAAACTGACTAAGGTGGAAAGATTAATCTTTACACTAATCAAATTTCTGGTTCAATTTCGGCAACTCTTGGCATGCTTTGTTCGATTGGACTTGTTTTTCTTTTCTTGACAGGCACAAAAATGCGCTATCGCCCAATTTCCTGGTTTGCATCATTTGCGTTTGGGGATGAATTGACCAGGAGGCTTACGGCGATGCATTAACCGCTGAAATACCAGCAGGGGTATTGATCTTGTTGAATGGGGAGATCTGCAAATCTTGTAGGGACACTCTTGCTTACCCCAGTGGCAAAGGGACATAATCAATTTCAGCTGTGCCGAACTTTTGTCGAGTTTTAATGCTTCTGATTGTTAGCAGATTGACATGTAAATAAACATCCTACTATTCATGAATGTTTCAAAGAATTCATTGACTGGAAGAGTTCCATACAAGATATCGAGAGGTAATTTTTGGCCCCCGAAAACTTTTTCCACCCAACATTATTAGTTCTCTATTTGGTTGAATGCTGATCGTATTGTTCACGATCATGTCTTCTGCGACATATCTTTGCTCCAGTTGCACTTATGAAGGTTTCGCGATCACCACCATCGTACAAGACCCTAGAGCTTGATGGCGTTGCAAACATAAGTATTAAATACAAGAGGCAGTTTGTATGGCTTTGGTTCGGAGGTTTTACAGTTTGTAGTGTTAGACAATTTGTTTGCTATTTATCATAAGTTTTGCTTTGTTTTATGTTTGCTGCTCCTCTTTCAGCAGAGCAGTACATGTTCAACAGTACAAGCATACAAACTTGGCGACAAGCTGGACAACACACACGAAAGCCAAAAGAGTATAACAAAGTGGAATGGAAGCCCAGAGAGCTCAAATCAAAAGAGAATTGCATGTGTATCAAGGTAAAATCAAGCCAAAACTAAAATCATGTATGGTATGGAATGGACTCAGTTAGTAATCAGGCTCTGTCTAGTAAATTAACACCAACTGGTGCGCGCACTCAGCCAAAGGCGACCAAGTGTACGTGATGGAAAAAGAAAAACTTTTTGCTGTTACCTCCCTTCTAATCCTGGCCTTCTCCCCTGCTCAACGATCAAAAGGTGGCACTAAAGTGCTCTCGTATGATGATTTTGAAAGACCTGATTTGATATGATATGATGATAAAAGAAAAGCAAACGGCCTTTCCGGTTCCATAGAGTTTTCTGAGTCAACTAAGTCCCCCTGGACCCTTTTCATCAGTATCACCCACATCTCCCTTTGCATTTGAAACCCCTGCATGCAGACATCGTTTAATTTGATTTTTCTCATTCTCAGTTCTTTTAGAGCGGATGCAATCTGCCAGCACAATGTGTGTTTATGTGAGGATCTTCTGATATGTGTTCGCATGCAGATTAATACTGTTATGCTCCTCCCAAAAAATACGCATTGCATTGTTGTACGGTTTACTATTCTTAGAACACATTTTAAAGAAGCAATTCACATGCTTATACTACCGTCTTTGATTAACACATTGAGTTTACTTAACGATATTTTGGGGCGGAGTTTTTAAACTATGAAGGCAATGCCTACAACCTTGTATACTTGATATCATTTTCGTAATGTTTTTTCTTCTTCGGAGACATAAGATAGATTAATTCCAGTTCCATGAAAATGGAAAGTCGTGGATAAACAAACTATTAGCTGACTTTAATTTCCGTTACTAATCGCTTGTCTCTGTCATTTTCTCCCTCTTCCTTTCCCGCCCTTTCCTTCCCCCAACAAATGATGTCCAAGGGGAAGATTATGGTGACAGTTGTTGCCTCTTTAACTGTGAAAGGCATCGCAATGTAAATGAAGAATCAGAAGGGGACACTTTTCCACATCACTGTCACTCTTAACAGACCAAAATACAGCTGGACTTCAAATTACAATCCATCTTTTGTGCAATACTTGGCGGCAACTTTTTTCTTCTTCTTAGTTATTCAAAAGATAACGTCCATGGATCTGGCATTATTTTGAGTTTCAACTTAATGTACAAAAAGCATATCACATTATTGATTTAATATAAAAAAATTAATAGACTTCAGCGTTGAGGTTAAAATTTGATTGTACATTTAGGTCTTATCCCTTCTCAATTCCGTCCTTTATGTGTGTTCAATTTTTATTTCACGAAATTCAAACGGCTGGAATTATCCTATATATCTATATCAAATAGCCCATGCATAATGAAAAGGTAAATTAAGCAACAATTGCAATCATGTGTATGGAGTGGCACGGTCACGTTGGTCAATCAACAAAAGCTAACATAAATTGGTGTGCAAACTGATTATGCACTCCATGTCAATGCGAAAAGATAGCTTTATGGTTTGAAGAACTAAGGAAGCAGCCCTTTTTTTTTTTTTTTGGGTATGCCGTTCCCGCCCTTTTTAGTTGAAAATCACTGCAACTTCACACATTAGGGAACAACTGTCATTAGAAAAAGAAGGCCACCTATTTTCATAGTGCTACTGCTGGTGAGTCAATTAAGTCTCCCCTTTTGAGGAATCAGTCCTTCTCATCTCCATAATTCTGCACGATTCCGTCGATCTTTCCATTTTCCTTATTCTTCCTTTCCATCCCCACCACTTCATCTAATCTAATCTAATCAAAAGGAGGGAATTAAAAGGTTGGAAAGTCCTAATTATATTAAAAACTAATTAAAAAGGCATTATAACCCATTAATAATCCAAGAAGTAATCATGATGATGATTGCATGATTGTCTAGTCAAGGGGAGGGGGATGGACTGGAATGGAGATGGCACCCATTGACTGCCAAATTTCTTAAGTGAGGGTCCCATGTTGATTAGATTATATGAGGGCGACCACAGATTAAATTATCAACAGTGAGCCATATACCTGTGGTTAATGGCGACCTGTTTGGACAATGACTTTCTACAATAATAATACATCCATTACTTTGAAATAGAATTGAAATAATTGCGCGGCCTTCAATTTTGTTTTCTTTGGCGAGATGTGTGTAATGCCCTCCAGCTCCATTGCAATCTTCAATCACCGCACAGACTATAAGAAAAGATGGCGGGATAGGATCTTAGCGTAAAAGGCCAACGCAAAGGTCAAAAGTTGTGGAAATTTTGTAGAAAAATCTTACGCGGACAAATTCAGTTGATTTGCTGATTTTGATCTATCTCAATAAATAATTTCTTGAAAAGATCACATACTAATTGAGAGCTATGTATTTTTTAAAAAATTGCAAGGCTACTTTATAAATCAGTAGCAAATAATAAACAGTGAAGGATCACGAGTCACGTATATGGACTTTTGTGGAAATGTAAATAATTAAAGTGTAGATTAAAATGACAACCTTGTGTTTTTTGTGCCATATATGGACTGGGAAAGAAAAGCACGAGTGAACATTTTAAGAGATGGAATCTTCTTTTTCAACGTACGCCTTACGATCAATCCTTAACTTAGAACATAGATAGCCTCAATGAAAATCATCTTGAATTATTGGCATTTAATGACAAATATATTAGAGTGATGATGGATCATGAGTCACATTTTTATATATAAAACAATAATAAACGGGACCAACTACAGTACGAAAGATTCAATAGGCACTAGGTTTAGGAAGAGAAATAATCTACTCAGGGCTCATGTCGGAAATCCGATATCACCCCCTCTGCCTTTGAAATAATTGACGAATAACGATTCCACCATGTTTGAATTAACCAAGATGGAACAGATAATACCGATTACACAATTGCCTCATCGGTCTCACGACACCTGAGTGCAATCTCCTGATTCACAGTCACTATAAGGGAAGTGCAAGCACCAAAAAGAAAAAAGTAAAAAGAAAAAAGTAAAAAGGAGGCTAATGCGTTTCGTTTTGATGGGCTCTATAAATTGCTTTTAGAATAAACAAATATGTACAGACTGCCCCCAAAAGCCAACTGAAGACGGAGAGCAGCTTGGTTTTAGTTTCGAGTGTCAAAGAAAGATTGCTAGAGAGCTTGTGAATGGGTGTGTGGGCGATTCTCCCTTTAATCAGCCTCCTCGCAATATCATCAGCAGACGCCAACTTAGAAGGAGATGCGCTGTATGCATTGAAGACAGCAGTGGTGGACCCAGGAAATGTTTTAGAGAGCTGGGATCCAACCCTTGTTGATCCTTGTACCTGGTTCCACGTTACCTGTGACCCTCAAAATCGGGTCACCCGCCTGTAACTCGCTTTTCCTAATCTCGATCTCTATGGCCTGTTGATTGTATATTGTTGCATATCTTCATGGCTTTTAATTTGGTTCCTTTTAAAAATGTTTGATGGCATGGCAGGGATCTTGGCAACGCAAATCTATCAGGAAAATTAGTTCCAGAGCTGGGAAAGCTTCAACAGCTTCAATATTTGTAAGCCAACGATCTCAGCGCTGTAGCTATTAACCAACCCTTCCTTTACATAATAATCGATGTTGGCTGCTGAATGTTGATATCAGGGAACTGTACATGAACAACTTTGAGGGGCACATACCAAAGGAGCTTGGTGGTCTCAAGAGCCTTGTAAGCTTAGACCTCTTCAGCAACAATCTCACGGGTCATATTCCTTCTTCCCTCTCCAAGCTCTCCAATCTCAAGTTCTTGTGAGCATTTACTACCTTTTCTCTTTTCTTGTAACTTCTATATATCCTGGCTGTTCATTCAATTCATTGTAACCTGATCGATTGTAACGATCAATCTCTAGTTGCTGCTGACAATAATATAAGCCTTCATTGAATTATGTATGCAGACGACTGAATGACAACAAGCTAAATGGAAGAATACCCAGAGAGCTTACCAAGCTTCCAAATCTTAAGATCTTGTATGCCTCTTCATTCTTAAGCTTGCATGCGTTCCAATTCTTCTCCCAGCTGCACTTTCATAACGTTGATTGATTAATACTGCATGTGTATGTGCAGTAATGTATCAAACAATGACTTGTGCGGAACCATTCCAACATCTGGTTCCTTCTCCAAGTTCACTCAGGAGAGGTGATTGCAGTCTCTATCTTATGCACTCTCCCTCTTTTTTTTTTCCTGATCCCCAACAAATTAACACTTTATTTTTCAATCGTTTGTAAATGCAGTTTTGCCAACAACCCCAGGCTGGAAGGACCCGAACTGTTGGGCTTTGTACGTTATGACTCAGAAAGGCACTGCAACTGAAGTTCAGGAAAGATGGGACAGACAGATGAGGAGGATAGTTATGTAATTAGGAGTATGCTGAATAGGGATAACAGCTGTAACCGTCTCTCACTTTCGCACTGTGACCGAAAAATGAATCCTTGCTTTGAGTCTGGTTTTGAACCAAATATCATGTAACAACTGCATCATGATTGCTTTTTCAAAATGAGGTCCAATTCCTGACTTATTGCCTTAGAGAAAATCATGATGGAAGTAGATTTCTAGGTTTGAATGTTTAGATTTTCTCGTAAAACATGCACGCATGGCATTATCGCGACACTCAATCCTGCGCCTTTGCTTCTTCCCAGAATAATGTTTGGCCTGATATACCAACATCACCAATAACCTTCCCTGGGTTGGGGGCACAATAGTTATAGCTTCACGCAAGGTTAAAAGACCCCTTGTTGGCAAAAACAGAAACGAGAGTTGTTATATGGTAGTCCTTCGCTTCAAAACAAACAAGAGGCCCTAACAGACTACGACATAATAAATACCACGATAGTGAGACCAAAATTATAAATTACAAATCCAAGTACCATGATAGGGAGATTTAATTTCAGTGTAATTTTTGTATGCTAATGAATGGATAATCTGGGAAGCAGGAAAATTCTGACTTCACCCGAGGCAGTTCATGTATGAGTAGCAGCAGCAATGTGTTAACTCTATGCAAACTTGCACTATTTTCTTTCCCTTGTACAAATATGAGGCCTAATTACAAAACAAAATTTGTTTGCTACTAGAAACAGAATCTTAATTATGTAACAATAGCTAACAGGCAGAAACTATACTGCACATTCTCTGCCAATATTACAAAATTTGTCATGCAATACTGAATAGCAATTTTATAGCATTATGCTATTTCATTTGTATATAGCGGGACATGAGTGTAAAAACGAAAATGGTCGTGTAAAAAAAATCATGACTGAAGACTATACAGAGACACCTATATAAGATTTCCATGAACTTTGGTTTGCCAATGATGAATCAGGTGAGCTTTGCAGGACCTGACTAAATGCCAAATCAATGTCCTGCAGCATCCAATGAACTACTGGTTAGCCACTGACGAATGAGAAGGTTGGGGGTGGGGGGCTCCAACAATCTTGAATCCAAATATGCTCTGGATCTCATCCATTAGTACAGTTCAACTCAACAGAAGAGGATTTGAAATTTTTTTTGAAATTTTCTTGCACTAACTCATTCTAGAAAACATAACATAAAGCCCTAAAAACATTAGAAAATTTACGTCAGTTAAAATGCAATGTTATGCTACAATATCCCAAATGCCTATCAAGACTTTGAAGTTAAAAGCATGCACAAAAATAATTAAGATAATCTAGAGGGGCAAACACTGATGAACTGTAATGATGGAAGTCTCACATAGCATGCAGACACGGGTTAAAAATCCTCCAAAGCTTGTCTAATAACTGCACACAGGGGCAACCCCAAAAAAAAAAAAAAAGAAAGAAAAGAGAACAGCATTTACCTCTATTTGAAGATGCATAAATATTCTGGAATGAGGTTCATGCAGAACGTTGATTCGATAAAACAAGTGGAGTCAGAGGAGGTGAAGCAGTATCTTCTGACCTCTCTGCACTATCCAATTGCCTGGAAGGAGAAGAGCTTGCTGCTGCTCTTGGACTGCTTGCGGGCATGGAAGCAACTGGATGAGGAGTTGGTAAAGGAGATGCTGGCTTGGGCAGAGCTGATTTATTCATGGAATTATCTGGACTTCTGGGCACCAGTGGACCAGAAAAACCAACGAAGCCTGAATGTCTGCCAGAAGTATAAATTAAGCGTGCAGGAGGCCTAGGAAGCTCATGAAGCTCACTTATTCTGGGAGAGGAGGTAAAAGTTGGCGAACCACTAGGAGATGCTCGTGGCGAGTTTGATGACCTGTGTATCGAACTCCTCAAAATGGGTCCAGAGGAAAATTGGGGAGGTTCTGTAGAGATGGCAGGATTCCTAGCAGATAATGACGTTTTAGCTGAAAACGGCTTGCTGATTAAAGGACCTGAGAAGGAGTGTGGTTTTGATTTCTTGATAGCAGACGTGTCATGATGATTCGACTGCAGTGAAGATATTTTCTCAGTTAAAGGAGGGGGCGTTTTGATGTTATCGCCGTCTTTCAGTATTGACTTCAAAATCTGGATGTTAGGTGCAGATAAATTTTCAGTTCCAATGAGCTTCTCATTTTTCTTAGGCTCCAGGGGACATGAATGAAATAGATTTTTGGCAAGCTGAGGGCTTGACCTCATGAGTGGAAGAGAATTCTCAGAACCAGCATAAATTGTCCTCCTTGGGTCACCTGGTTTAGGCAACACGTACGAATGAAACTTCCTTGTTGCTGATGGTCGCAATTGTCTTACCTTTTCAGATGGATCAATTTTTTGCTGCGGAAGCAGGGGAGCTGATCGGCTGAGCATCTTAGGATCCCCCTTGAAAGAATCCTTGTAGCTAAATTTTATATTTTCCTGTAGACAAGGAGTATCAAATTTCTGTTACAATCATCTCAAATAATTGAAACACTCATGTGATATAATAAGAAACGTTCACAATTCTCAAGCTCAGTACAACCGTACAACTACACAAACAGTCAGCACGATCTTCCGGCTTCCACTCAACAAATTCTTCGAGAGTTTGAGCGGCAAAACATTGTTGCCTTTAGAAGTGACAGAAGATTGCAGTATGACAACAGCGTAGTATGCTAAGCATATCACCCCACTAATGTTAAGTGCCAAGCACTCAAAGCTTTTCTTCCGTGGTGGCCCACTATTGCCAAGTTATGAATCACAGTATAATTGGTTATACATTGAATGGCCTAATTGAAGGCCATACAACAGAGAAGATAAATTTTCCTCTGCAGTTTAAGAAACAATTTTTTTATTCTGACGTTTGAAACATGGAATCCAAAAGTCCGACGCCCCAACACCCCCCCCGAAAAGAGCAAAAGGTCATATTTAACCAAAGCTACGGCATCCGGGAGTCTGAGGGGTGTCATGCGTTCTCTAGTATTCATGGTAATTCCACACATACAACAGATGTGGAAAATGTGAAGTCTGCTGAAGAACAAGAGCATATGTAAGCACTAAGCAGCTTTTCTCCCAAATAAACACAATATCACTAAAGAATTTTTGTCTTTTTCACTTACGTAAACTATTATTTTCTAATTATCAAGGTCAGTACACTGAAATCACTAAGGTTGGGTGAAAGCCAATATGTTTATCTGTAAACCAAAGGAAAATAATTCCAACCTCCATATTGCTTCTTGAACCAGAAAAAAGATTGCGCCGCCGGTCATCACGTCGATAATCAAAATGCGAATCCTCATCATCTTCCTCACTACCGCTGTCACTATAATCATCTTCGTCATTGTCACCATCTTCTTCACCATCTTCAGATCCATCATCCTCAAGGCCACTGAACTGATAATCTATGTGCTGCTGTTCAGTAGCCAATTTCACATGTGGTTCAACTGCTTCAAGAGCCTTAAGAGCCTTCCTAAAGAATGACAACTGGTTGCGAGCAGGAATGTGTATTAGGAACATCAAAAGTTCAATAATATTTAAAACTGTATACAAGATGAAAAAGAAAAGGGAGGCGGGTGGCAATGGGCAGATGGAAACCTGAGCAGCATGGTGACGTGCTGCCTGTGTAAGAAGACTTCTGGATTGTCCTTGTTTCAACGACTTCAAACGGAAGACAAATAAGGTAGCTTCCTCGTCGAATTCATCCTTTGCCACTTGTATCTGTTGTGATGAGAAACTCTCTCCATTCCCACTTCTTAATCTTCCCTTTTCCCTGTACCTTGTTCTCATGTACTCATACAAATCCCTGCAAGCTGAAAAGATGAACTCAAAATGCATTCGCATACAAATGAAAAAAGGGAATAAAAATAGGGTGAAGATCTACCTTTTCTCATCACATTGATGCTTCATTTCCTGTAACACAGCACAGTGCATTAATTCAAAGCAGTTAACATAGAAGCAGCCAAAGCTAAGAGCATTAATGATGTTGGAAAAATTCTTAATCTATATTCCCGATCACAAACAAACCAACCCTCATGCAGAGACACATACAAAAGTTTTTTTCTCCTCCCCCTCCCTTTTTGTGGGATGCACAGGGATGGAGGGGGAGGATGCTCCATTCGACTCAAGACTAAGCAGTCTCGGCTTCCTTCAAATAAATTTGATCAAGAATTCATGAGAGGTAAGCAAGCTTTAGAGAAATAAATTTGAGAATTGTCAATAGCCAATCTAGATCTCATGTCTTTCTTATACATGACAATTGCAATGGTACCGCAAAAAACTAAAAAGGCACTACAGCAATCTGTCTTATCTAATTATAACAGTGATAGCAAGAACAAACCTCAACAGTGTGAAGCTCATTTATAAGAGACTCTGAAGGAACTGTGATGGTCTGAAAAATATGAGAACGCTGAAAAAACGAACGCAGAAGATCAGTAACACCCATACGCTATTAGAGCAGGTCTGTTATAATAACAAGAACAAAATACAGCTCATGGGGACTCACATAGCTGTCAACAAGTTTTTGAAGTTCAAACTGCACTTTTCCCAGCATTAGCATTACTTTACCTGCAAACCCAAAAGAAAAGAATGTTATGCATGGTATTTAGTGACAAGGGCCAAAAAACACCACTATATTTATGCAGACTTAAAGAAGATGGTGACCGTGTTTAGCAATCCTGCTAAATCAAAAGGTGTTGAAGATTCTAAGTGACCATGGTCAATAAGCATTTGGGACACTTACCAGTGTCTTCATCATCATTCACAGCAATTTTCTGAAGAAGGCAGACCCCCATTTCCCGCAGTGACTCAGAGAATTCTGAAAGGGAGAAGCAACTCTATGACTTTCCATCCAATGGTTCATACAGATTTAGGTATAAGATGTCAGGAGTTGACGAAATCTATGCACTAGCTGTACACAGTAAATTTATTAATCTCCTCATTATAAAAGATTGAGCCTCAAAACCCAAGTCTCTTGTTAAGCAGAGGGGTATCCAATTGATTGTTTTATCATCGATGCCAGGTTTTGATACCTATGACCAGACAGGATGACAACATACGCCGATGGTATGTACTCATACCACAACATTTATCCAATTAAATTTACCACATCCTAAGTTTCAATGGCATGGATTTTGTAATTCGTTCAATGTCTCTGCTGAACTTTTATATTGGTAGATCACTGTGCTGTTTATGCAAGTAAATATGGACAGACAAACAAGTAAATGATTCTAACAAGAATTTCTACACATTAGGGCAATGCATAGATGATTAAATCAAATGTTATTGACTTGGACGCTCAAATACAGACAGGTCGCGTGAACAATTACAGGCATAACCTAAACTAAGTATGCAGAACAATGGAATTTATACTGCCAAGAAAGCCAAATAATGACGTTACTACTGTGTTCCATCATTCAACTAATGGAAAAAAGAACAATCAGCAATCAAAAAAGAACAATCAACAATCAGCCAAATAATGACGTTACTACATACCATATGCGCTGTTTGTAGCAGCCGCAGCAGCAGAGAGCAAGCTATCGTAACAGTCTCTCATGTCTTCCATTTCCTGGATATTTCAATACATGAAATTGTGAAATGAAATCAGAATAGCTCTCAAATTCTACAATGCAGAACGCTAGCAAAAGCAAAAAGATTTCCAGGACCCAAAGGAGAAATAATCACAATGATGAGTAGGAAATGCATGCACATCAACAGCTTAAACCTCATTGACTATGGTTGTTATTAAGCATCTAGATTTTGCATTGTTCGCCATAGTCCATGTGAATGAGAATTTCCAGGACCAGGCTCCCACTCCACCGCAAACTCATAGTACCAAATAATAATCTCAAAAATTCCAATTGAGGAGATAAACAATCTTAAATGCAAGCAAATTTTGTAAGTTGTCAAAGAAATCAGCGCAAGCCTCACAAGCGAACAGCGAGCAATTCCAATTAAGGAGGGAGGAGGAAGATAGCCGACTGTAACAAAAGGTAGATCTTTTGCAGAGATTAATGGAGTGGTGCAGCTAGCTAATGAATGCTTGAAGATAAATTAATTGTGCAATGATCTCGAGAGAGAAACCTCAGAAGCCTTGGCGAGCTCATCCAATTGAGCGAGAGGCTGAATCTTCTTATCCTTGCGATCGTGTTTGCGATGATGATGAAGCAATTTCTTCAGCGACGTCTTCATCTCTCCCTAATCTCTCTGAATCAATCAGAGACCGCCGAATATTGACTGCGGAAGGATGAGAGAGACACAGAGAACGCTAACAGGTGATGGTCGACGGCGACGGGGAGATTGTCGGGAAAATGAATGAATGAATGCAGAGAAAAAGAAGGATGAAATTAGTGAGCATTTGCTTCGGGTGGAAGCATTCGGGTTCCGGCAGGCAGAGACTTTTCTTCTATCTGCATCGTCGTCCTCGCTCCTCGTCGTACAACTTAACGGAATATGAGACTTTCTTTAGGATCCATCATTTAGTGCCTTTAATTAAGACTGTTGAATTCAATTCAACTCATTCAAATCAAAACAGACGACAAAAGGCGCCCACGCTTTTGTTTTTGACTTTGACCCTCCTCCCTTTCTCTTCTTGGTTCCTGCTCCTGGTGGACCATTTCCCCCCAATTATTGGCTTATCTCTCCACATTCTCCACTTTGCACAATTTTTATTTTTTTTAACAGAATATCCCATCTCCTTTTCGAATCCAACGTTTTCATTACTTGTCTCTTGTCTTATAGCCCTTTTTTAATTAGTGTTTAGCCAAAAAAAATAGTGACAAACTACTTTAAAGAACCTATCTTTATTTTATTACTTCTCTTTTGATCAAGGCACATGAATACGATCGGTTAAAGTTTTGATTTTAAGACTCTGCAGTGTTTGAATCAAATTTTAAAAATTTTAACGTATGATTATCGTGTTGCATGTCTTTATTTTATTACTTGTCTTTTGATCAAGGCCCATGAATACGATAGGTTAAAGTTTTGATTTTAAGATTCTGCAATGTTTGAATCAAATTTTAAAAATTTTAACGTATGATTATTGTGCTGCATGTATAACTTTGCATGCTACCTACATTTATACTAGTAGCCACAAGGTGCTGGAACACAATAATGACTCAGCATTGTAATAGATTATACTTTTCTCAGATCTGGTTGTTTAAAACCAAAAAGAGGGAGGAAAAAAACATGAAAAAAAAAGAAAGAAAAGCAAAGAAGACGACAAAGATTGTTGATCAACCCTCCACTTGAGAGAATTGCGAATGATGGGGAGTTTTTTTAAACGTCTTTAGCTACTCTTCTAATTCCAACATAATTTCTTCAGTCAACAATCAAAACAACATTTATATCATGTTAGGTTTTGGTTTATTAAATCAAAAAATACACTCAGATGGGATATTTTGTCTCCCTTTGTCTGCCACCAGCATATATATCTTGAAGCCAACAGATGGCTATCAAATATACACATTATTAATCCCTAGCAACAAGCTACTACTTAGACAAAATTCCTAATAAAAAAGACGTCAAATTTTTTCTTCTCACATTTTGACATGCAACTATCACTAAGAAATGTTAGAAATTACTAAATGTTGCTAAAACTATCAAGAACCATATTTTTTTTCCGCCCAGAAAACAAGAATATAATCTATTAACTTTGCTCCAAAAGTACAAGGCTTGGATACAATCTGGAGATTAATCTATTGACCATCAAGAATCATTAAAGGAGTATTAAACAACCTTTTGAAGAGCTTTTTGACTAAAAAGGGTTTTTATGACTATAATTATCTATTTAGCCTAATCAAAGCCCTAATTTAGTTATTTGATAGAAGAGTTTTTTTGATCTAAAAAGCTAATTTCAAAAGACTAATTTTATGAGTTTTTTGGAAGAGCTATTGTGAGAATTACCTTTTTATCTTACAACTTTGTTAAAAATAACTAATTTTCTTAAATAATTTTTCTATATACAGCTAATATAACCACTAATTCCAATAGTTAACAGCTGCCAACTCATACAGACAGCTAATCACTATTTGCCAAACATGACATACATATTATGAAAGAATATTTTTTAAGTATCGAAACTCAAATGATAGCAAATGATTTTGATCAAAACATACTGTTATAATTGTTGAAAAGAAAAGGGCCTAAGAATTTCAATTTTGAAGTCATGAAAAGCCCGTCAAAACACCGCAAACCCAGTGGGAAAAAAAGACTGCCCTAGCTACAGCCCAGGGGGAAAAAAGAAAAAGAGGGGGCAACGTTCACACTTGCGTTGAATTCCAACAGCCCCCACACGAATTCCATGACCTCTGCGATGAATCAAACCTGTCTAATCCACCATTAATTTTGTACGACATAACATCAACAAAAACCGCGGCATTCACTCATGCACTGCATACTCTACCCAGAAACTACCAAAACTCCAAGACCTGCCATTGGTCCAAAAGAATTGTCAACCAAAATTTGAAGACAAAGTAGGAAACTCCATGGATCTGTGCCAAACTCTCCTCAACAATGGAGGGACTCTTCAGCAATCAGCGACAAATGTTGAGTGACTCCAACGATCTCATATATAATATAGTTGTGTTTCATGCATCCTGGCATATTCTCAATCCGGTTTCAAGGCTCTTCTGTTTTCTGCTCTTCTCCAAACGCTTGCACCAACAATTTATTTTCGTAACACTCTGCAGTCTACACACTATTGCGAATTTCAATAGATCGTCATATCACTGCTCTTATATGAAGGATTGGAAAATAATTTTGACAGGCAAGAGAAAAGCAAGATTACCTCAACCAGACCACCAAAAAAATGTGGATAAATTTATTTTGGTACATATCCATAACATGCCCTCTTAGCAGCACGGACAATATCTTCAACCTGGAAAGTTTGACCACCGATAATTATGACCCAACAGAATCAGACCCTAGTGCATAGGAGTATAACATTTCGGAATAAAACTTACAAGTCATCCTATGAAACTCATTTGAAGCACAGGAGAATACCAGAAACTCTAAGAAGCAATGTACCATGAGTTTCAAAAGTGCTCCTGGGAGAGAAACAGCATAGTAGCTAGACTAACCTGTGGTAGCGCCATTTTCTCAAGGTTAGCTGCATAAGGCATTGGCACATCAGCCCCAGTAATCCTCTCAATTGGTGCATCAAGTTAGTCAAAGCTATCCTCATTAACGGACGCACTGTTAGAATCATGTGAATCCATAAGCATTTGCAGCCACTCGTTGAACTTCAAGGGAAGAGAATAAAAGGGTCTAAGCATTTGATTGTTAGCAAATTGATTGGTCCTGGTTTTTGCTAACCACTAAGACCTAGAATCGATGTTCAAATTCATGGCTGGTTAAGTTAGTCCTTTAAATGGGATAGGAGTTGTACTAGATTTTAACATGATTGATTCATGGTTTAGCAAAAATCTTCATAGAACCCTCCTCGAGGTTATTTCAGTTCGGCATTTGGGCCTACGCATAAGTGCCTTTTCCATCAAATTAATTTTTGTCATATCTCAGAAATAGGCTTTCTCAGATTCATGTCATGGGTAAAGATGCATAGCCCTTGACCTTCCAAACCCCGCCTTGCCTAGATATCGCACTCTGTCACAGATTGATTGTAGTTGCCTACAACTCATACACTTCTCAAGATACCAATAAAATATCTCTGTCTGTCCCCTGTTCCAAGTCATTGGCTACAAGATCTTCTAGGCAGAGAACCTTCAGCACTTGCTATTTTGCCAGAACAATAAAGTATCAGTATCTGTCCCAACAGATTATCATGGCAGTAAGCAGTCAGAGAAGACTGCAGCAACACCATGTAGGATATCAAACTATCATGGCAGTAAGCAGTCACAGAAGGCTGCAGCAACACCAATACACCACGCAGCATATCAAACTTGGCCAGGGATGCCAAAGGAACAAACCTGATTTCAGCACAAACGCCATGCTGTGGGAATCCCTCTTCAACAGTGACCAATCTATTTATCTTCCTGACAGAATTATTGATTGTTGCTCTATCCAGAGGCCGAATTGATCGCAAATTGATGACCTGGAAATAAACAGTATTGTTCTTCACTTAGTGAGATGTCTAATCACGATGAAATGCAGCCCAGACTTCATTCCTCATCCATGTCCTTTACCTCAGCATTGATTCCTTCCTTTTCTAGTATGTCTGCAGCCTGCACATCACAAAACAGCAGGGTAGAACAGTAGCATTACTAGCCACTAAGGAATACTAATAGACATTATGCAATAAGGGAGAATTCTGCAATGGCATGATCTTCCATGAAACAGAAAATGCTGACATTAAGCAGAACAGCCAATGGAATCTTCCTCTATGTAAAGTCTTATACATTGATCAAAAGAGGAAACTTTCAAACCTTGAGGGCATAGCCCACCATCTTTGAGAATGCTGTTATTGTTACATCTTCTCCCTCTCTTGCGATCTGTTCATGTTGATAACCAAGCAGTAGATCAGTGATGAATAAATGAAAGACACCTCAAGATATATATCATGACACTAGAATGCTAGAGAGAGAACCACACGTTTGCTTTTCCAATAGGAAGACAAAAGTTGGCATCAAGAGCAGCTTCAGAAACGGGAAATGACTCCCCATACCTGAAGATATAAATTCAGCTAGAACAGAAACACACAGGGTGTAGTTAGTTTATATTATATCAATCTTTGCAGTCTACTTACAGCAATTCATTCTCCAGAAAAACAACAGGATCAGGATCCCTAATGGCTGCCTTGAGAAGTCCACGAGCATCCTCAGATGAGTATGGTGACAGCACCTTTACTCCAGGACAAGAGCCATACCATGCTGCATAGCACTGCGTCGCATATGAAGGGAATGTTATCACAAAAGGAAACTCTTGCCAATACCTGGCAGCAGGAGAAGAAGACATGATTGATCACGCGTTAAAGGCGTAATAACATTTGGCTTCCGACATATAAGAAACGTTGATTCAGGATGAAAAAAAGAGAAACAGGAGAGAGAAACGATGCCTGAGAATGCTGGGCACCAACTCCAGCAGCAGCGCCATTAGGGCCCCTGAAAACAATAGGAACAGAAATCTGTCCTCCAGACATATAGTATGTTTTTGCAGCAGAATTTATTATATGGTCAATTGCCTGCCATAAAGTCCACAAAAATAGATGTCTTGGATCATCTGCCATTCCAATTCCCAAAACAACAGATACCAAAATTACAGAGAATTGCATCACAAATCACGTACCGTTGATACACAAGCAATGACAACCAAAATAATGTATATGAAAATATAGA
>NCQV01085613.1:49784-65404 GCA_002740545.1 Lophocereus schottii
CCCCGAATATTTGTTTCTTCAACAAAAGATTCCATTTTCCTGTCATATCAAATGTTTTGCTCATGTAAATTTGGAAGCAGCTAAGGTGGGTGGGATACGCTTAGAAACTAGGAGATACGCCAGGTTGAAAAAAAATTTCAAGTTAATGTTTACATATGTGTGATTAGTGGACACTAGTCAACAAGTCTATGCATTAATAAATACAGTAGACAATTAGGTGAAGGAAATGCTATGAAAGCTTGTGCAACACTTAAGGTGTGCTAATAATAGTCCTATTTGACAAACAGATATTAGCTGTTGTTTGTATTAACTCTTTGAATTAACTGTTTGTACTAGTTGTTTGAATTAGTTATTTTTAGAACGAGTGTATTTGGTAACACTAGCTGTTTAAAAAATATGTTGATAAAATTTGATATATGTCATTATTTATAAATTACTTTTTAATGACCTGATGTAATTTTTTCAAACTAATGGACAATTATATCATTTCTACAAAAAAATATTATCAAAAGACTAATAAAAATAACTTTTTCAGAAAGGCTTTTTTTGGAGCCAAACAATTATGACAAACAGCTATTTATCAAACAACTTTTGGCAGTTTGACTTGGTCAAATAGCTAAAATCCTCCTAGTAAGCTATTTTTACCCGTTGTTAGCAAACATTCCAGTATTTTTGCACTTAATATTCTTTGTTTAAGGTTGTTAATTCGGCATTGTATTATTTCATTTAATTTTCTGAAAATTTGACATATAATCTTATCAAATATGGGGCTTTTTCACTGCAGTTATGGACAAGTTACATCCGGACCTATTATTACATTGTATTATTATTATTATTTCATTTCATTTTCTCCCATGATGAGTTTTGCCCATTTGTGCGATCCCAACATGAAACCTTGCTTAAGAAAAACAAGTATCAAATCTTGAACCAAACGGTTTTGGCGCTATGGCGGAAGATAGGAGTCTGCAAAGGGTAGAGATGCTTTAAGATGTGTTAGCAAATGGCGGCGGCAGTTCAATGGGCCCTTGTGCTAATGGCTTGGTTTTTTAGAGTTGGTTGTTGGAAGGAGCACGGAAAGTGAGATTGAGTTGGAAAAAGTTATAAGAAGTTATATTTTAGAGCATTCTCAGCCAGAGTTTCAGATTTTGGAACTCTGACCTGTCACGTCAGTAAAAGTTTTATAATTTTGGAACTTGCACTCCATCATTTCTCCAACCAATGGAACTCCAATTTTAATCATCCAATAAAAATATTTTTCATAAATCCACATTATAACACACAACCTATTTTTTAAATCATATAAAAATTATTAACACACTCAAAAAGAAAAAGAAAACCAAAAAAATATTTAAAAATTAGTAAAACTGGCCCGTGAGGAGGCACGGACTGGCGTGGAGCCATGCGTATGCCTCGCGTGTCAGAGCGGCTCGCGTGTCAGAGCGGCTGGGAGCAAAGAATTGCCACGCGTGTTGAATTGGGTCCTACCATGTCACCCGCGTTCCGTGTGGCTGCTAATGCTCTTATAATAGTTAAGAGTTGATGAGTTAAAAAGAGTTGGCAGAAGTTTGATTATTTTTTTTGCATGGTAAGCCTGGCCCAAAGCCACTGGCCCCTATCCAGGGGATCCAGCGGGCCCTTGAACGGATCGGGGTCAGGGATGTCAAAGCCTCGGCGATAGCCCAGGCCCACAAGCCATCACACAAAGAACACGGCACAAGGCCGAAACTTTTGTGCCTCCAGGATCGAACCCGTGGGGCAAGGGCGGCAAGTGGCAGTGTTCCGGGCAACACTGCTTCGACACGGAAGTAGTTTGATTGATTGGGAAGGAGTCCCACTGAGTGTAATTTTTGAAAATCCCACATTCCCACCTCAGAAAAGAGGCTCTAAAAAGGTGCAAACAAATGGCCTTATGTTGTCTTCATAATTAATCCACATCTATATTCTTCCACTCAAAAAAGTTTCTAATGCTGAGTCGTCAGCGTCTAATGTGGAGCGATTACTTTTTATATGATGCAGTAGCAGAGTTGGGGTAAGATTTTCGCATTGGATTCCAACCCTTGCCATTTTAATTTAGGGAACCGTGTTCCATACTGCTATTGTTGACTTTGCTATCCTTTGCTTTTGCGTTTAAAGATCGTACATGAAAAAGATGCAGAACCCAAAGGGCATCCTGATGAAAGATCGGTCCGATCTTTGGAAGGATCTTGTTCTTATAATCTTATTCTTAGATGCTTCCGAGTGAGAGGGTTTAAAGCGGTCTACTTTAATTTGTGCAAAGTGAATTTCTTTGCGAAGAGTCACATGGACATAGACATGGATGCTATTGTCTTTTTGGTCATCTTTCCATCCGCCTTTGAGCTAAAATTCTTATTCCTCCCTCGTGCCTCCACTTCCAATTTTGTTAAATCGAGTCTGTGACAATTTGAGAATCACTTCATGCCAGACTTGTTCCAGAATTTGTGAAATTGCATTGGAAGATGCAGACTGTAGCGAGTCCTAATTTTCATCTTCAATCGTGTAGTTGGAGGATTCACTTGCTCGTGAATTGAATGGCAATGTTAATAACCATTGACGAGCTTTGTGCGAGATTGAAAGAAAATTTTAGAGAAGCTGTCCAGGAGACTAACATGGGATTGAGATCATTTTAACTTGTCGATATTTAGATGGTTATCTCCTCTCTCTCCATTGACCATTGCTAGTGTAGGGAAGCAACTGGGTACAGAATTTACTCATAAAGGTGAAGAAGGTGAAACCAGAAAAAAAGGAAAGAAAAAGAAAAACCCAAATCTTATTGGGTGTCAAGGGTTGGGTCTAATAATGGAGGAGAAACTATTGCAGGAGCTGCTGTTTTCCTCGCGTTCTTCGGAGGACTCATCGTTGTTGTTATTGTTGTTGTTGTTGTCTGAAGAAAGCTCTGTGAGGGCACTGGAGCCTGAAGAGGATGAACAAGGAGCCGGGTGGTTGAGATCCGCCCCCATAAAATCATAGAAAACTGGCTTTCCACTCCTAGTAATCGTGCTGTTGATCGATATTCTGCAGTCTTGATTCTGATCGCAGATAACTTCCTCTTCCTCCTCCTCCTCCTCATCTTTCCTGGTTGCTACTGCATTTGTGTTCCCTCTTTTCTTGAGGAAAATTCTGCACAACACCCAATCCCCCTTTGCCTGCAATGCAATGCATTCAACCCCACAACCATAAAGTCAAACACAGAGAAAGTTGCATCATCAATTAATCACTGGAGTGGTTTTATAAAAATGTAATGATTGGTGTTAAAGATCAGAGATTCCCCCACGCACTAATAATTTGCTTATAATTTAAGGGTTATCCCTACCCTGTTTTTTTTTTTTTTTTTCATTTGGGTAATAGGAAGCAGAGAAGGGGGAAGAGGTTTCTAATTTTCCTTTGTTTTTTGTTTTGAATTTGAACAGTTGGCTACCTGGGCAGGGTTGGCTTTGAGAGTGAGGGGGTTGGAATGAGGAAGGCGGTACTCATGCATGATCCAGTCAGTGCGGGAGCCATGAGGAGGCTTCCCCCTGTAGAAAACCAGAGTCTTCTTGATGCCGACCACCACTCGGGTATTATTGGGTAGGAGAATGGGCTTGTCCTTGCCGGTGGCTTTCCAGTAGCCAGAGAGAGTGGCCCTGTTTGATCGGTTCCCATTTGGGTATTTGGCTTCTCTCGTGCGGAAGAAGTACCTCTCTTGCCCCGACTCCCCTGCATTATTACAAGTGGCACCCATTTAATTAACGAATTAATAATGATAATAATATTGTTAGTTTAGCAGGCATAATAATGTTACGAACCAGGCAAATCCCAAGGATCAGACTTGCAGCTGTCCAAGTCAGGGATGATGGAAGCGGGCAAGGGCAAGGCGTATACTTTGCGTTTCAGATACTGAACCACCAGCTCTTCATCCGTTGGGTGAAACCTGAATCCCGGTGGCAATTTCACCCCACCTATATTCATCTTCTCCATCTCTCCAACTAACTTAATCAACCTATTTAACTGTCTTTCTCACTAAACACCAGAATCAAGCCTTGTTTTAGCACAAATCAATCAATCGCTACTTACTATAAGTTTAGGACTCACTCTGTCATGGGATATAAGCCCTTGGCCCCTGGGAATAAGAGCGAGAGAGAGAGGGAACAGAAAGGGAGGGAAAAGAGAGCGAAGGAGGCTGAGGGGAGAGAGAAAAAAGGAGGACTGCTTTATAGTGTGATTGGGAAGGACAGGAAGGCTCGGAGTCGATACAAGAAACCACAGTTTGGCGTAAACCGTACTCAACCTCTTTCCTTCCCCTTTGACGCTATTTTTATAATATAATATATATATATAAATAAATTGTAAGAAGATTATTTTATTTTATTTGTTAATACGTTGAAAGCCGGAACGAAACCGATGGATTGCATTTGCATCCCACTGTTTCCGAATTCCTTTTTGTATTTCCCTTTTTCCTCAAACAACGGTTGCTGCTGTCACAATTACCTACTTGCCCTTTTCCCTCTTCCTCACGCCTCGAATCAAATTGCCGTTGAAAATGATATGTCGGAAAATCCATACATGATTATTTATTCCTCGCCCCAAAAAAAAAAAAATTGATTATTTATTCTTTGATTTTCTTTTCCTTTATCTTGTTCACAAACTGTTGATCACATGACGTGTATTTTCTTTTTTCTTGCTTTTCCCCCTTATGGGCAGTGCTAGGGTGCATTTGGGTCTCCAAAGATGTAAAGTACTCCCTGCGCGTTAAAATCCAGCAGTCATTTTTTTTTAATAAAAAAAAAGGTATGAAGATGTTGAAAATTACTCGAGAGAAGAGTGTATTTTTGGGTGTCAAAAAGGGAGGATGCACGCAGCGCAGCACGCTTGGTATTTCGCGTAAGGCTGAAGTCATCCGATATCATTTGCCCAAAATTGGAGCTCAAAAAAGCCTTCTAGTGATCGCTTATTGTACCATGTTAACCTCCACACCAAACCCCCAATTCCTATATATCATGGTTTTAGTAATACGTACTTTAATATGACATGTGATTTATGACAGCATCTACATTTAGAGTATAATATAGATTATCACACCCATGTATCGATGAGATACTCGTAGATAAGACGTGCTTATTATTGATCTTTGGGTTGTTACTGGTTAATGGGTAGCCATGCCTAATTCGATTGGATTTAGTATCTTTTTTTTTTTCTCATTTCAAAAAAATTGCATCAGTGCGATGATTGAATGTTTACTTGTCTCTTATTATTAGTATTATACGTTTTAAACACAACATACTGTTATTTCCCCCTACAGCTTACAATTTTTGTGTGACTTTGCATTTGTGCTCTGCATTAATTTGCCCATTACAGGTTGTGTCTAGGAGGAAAAAGTATTTGCTTAAAATTTTAACTTTAAAAAAAAATATATTAGGGACATTTCCAATGCCCACTTCAAAAATAGAAAAAAGTTGGGATTTGCTTTGATTCTACAATGTTCTCGTTTTGTATCCTAGAATTGGCGAAGATTAGGATTTCAAGTGAATCAAATTGGACATGTGGATGCAAACCTTGTAGCGGTTGGACCTATGTTGATTACTCATTTAGGCACTTTTAATACGCGAATCTAAACTTGCATGTCTCAATTTATAGAATACGAACTCAGATACAAATGTTAGTGCTTAAAATCTTAACAATTGAACAAAAGGCTACGCACATGGAAAAGCTGCCGTGAAGGAAAGGGAAATGTAGTTATGGAATCGCAATGATGAATGAAGGATTAAAGAGGAGGAAGACGAGTAAAAATGTGAAAATTAAATTAAATAAAGAATAAAAGGAGAGATGAGCCTACAGTACTGACCACACTAGACTGCCTCCAAAACGACGGGCACTGTGAGAGAGAGAAGGGATGTGTGGTAAGAGACAAAACGTCGAAATTAAATGTCAAGGGGGAGGGATGCCCCATTTCAAGATTTCCTTCGATCTTCTTGTCGCTTCACCTGCCATCGGAATTCCAATTTCGCCTCGAATTATCAGTCCTCATTTTGAAAATGACTAACATAGCCCCAACTTGCAGTAGCCAAAAAGTTCCTCCTTACAGAATTTGCGTTGACAATCCTACTCCTTTCATCTCTACACAGGGGGAGGACTGCCTAACTTCTCCACAATTTTTTTTCGAGTATTTGGGCCTCTGTTTTATTATTGTTAAGGCCCTGTTTTTTTGTTCATAAATTTAAATTTATCAATCTCAATCTATTTCAACTTACTTTACAAACGTCGATAAAAAAATATAAATTTGAACCTATTTCACACTATTTTAACCCATTTTATCCATCATACAAAAAAAAATTTAACCCACTTTAACCAACTTCAATGCACTTCAATTCATTTCAACCCACGTCAACCAACTTTAACTCATTTCCATCCACTTCAACAACATGCTTCAATTTACTTGTACCAATCTCAATCAACTTTAACTATTTACCAATCTATATTTTAAAAAAAAAAAAACAGGTCCTGAATTAATAGCAACTCATAACTTGAGAAAAACTTTCCATTATAAATTTTCTTCAGAGATTTAGGTATTGAGCGAATATATGTCGGTTTCACATCTTTAATTAGCTCTTGCTTATGTGAAATGATTTTGCTTGCGATTTCTTCTAAATAAAATAATAATAATTAGAGCCACTAATTCACGCTTTACAGATACGTTGCTGTTACTTACGTGGCTCCGTTTATATTCTATTGTTAGGTATCTCTAATTTTTACTTAAACTAGTCCAGTTGCAGCTATAAAAGTAATGTCATGTCAAGAAGATTTTTTTTTTGCCGGGGGCTTTCTTACTTTCTAAATACACGCATACGTACATAATATACATGGTTGTTTTGACATTATTAATAAATCATTAGTGGTTGAAATTTTCTCTAAAATAATTCTTAAGCTCATAGGATCCCTAACTTTACTCTGAACGTTGAGAAATTATAAATATTTCCAACATGGAATGATGCTCAACAACGCCCACTTGATTGAAAAGATATTCTACTTGGAAGAAATATGTAGTTAATTGAAACCCATTACATAATAACAAGATTTTATTTATTGTTTATCTTTTTTTAATTAGTAATAAGTCACAAAACCAACTACTTAAGCAAATCCCTAGAATAAGATAGAGGGAATAACCAGCGAAAAATTAACTAAAGAAAATTTGAAGCCTCGTAAGCTTAAGCGACGAGACATAAGTAAACAAGTGCACCGCCTTTCGTCCATAACATGGTGTAAGAGTTTTGGTAAGCTATCATGATTTTTTACAATAACTAGAAAAAATAATCAGTGAAATTACGGATGACATATCAAGGATAATAATAACAAGAACAATAATATTGCTTAGAACACAAAGCCACGCGCTTACCCCGGAAAAAAATTCATTATAAACAATTTAAAAAATGAAAGAATAAATAAACAAGTTAACCAACCGAGCAAGGGGCTATAACTTATGCAAGAAGAAGAATGAACCAATGAAGAGGTACTAGGTCTAATTAAGCTTAGGTTAACATACAACAAATGAAGAGCTTAGCTTGCAAATTCAAGTTGGAACTCTTCAACCAAACTAATAGTGTATATTTCATTTTCAATTGCAGGCGCCCTGTCCCCCTATAACTGTGACACACCACCCTCGAAGAGAGAATAAAACATAAAAATATATGCCGGACAAATTGTAAAAAGAAAAAAGAAAAAGTGGGAGGTGGGGCCCGCCATATCTGCGTTTGTAGCGTAACGTAATAGGACGATTGAGTTGAATTTTTGTAGTTAAAAATGGGAGATTAGGAGTCCGAATGGAATGCAGCCTCAAACATTGACGACACCTTCGGGGCCCCGCCACCCGCCATTTCACTTCGGTTCCGTGTAGACAAGGAGAACCCAACTCAACTCCCTTCACGATCCACCTTTACCTGTCAATGATTTCCTTTATTAAAAAAAAAAAGAGAATATATAATTACGCACCAGGCAAGGAGGAAAGAATCGAATCCGGAACACTATGTATCGTAAATGAAATCTTTTCCGGCCTTTCCTTTTGAATGACTTGCTTGAATAGGGATGAAACCCATTCTTCGAGTTAATCTTACGAATGAAATTCATTGCAAATGTGAGCTGCTAATATCGGTGCTTCCCTAAATCCTAAAGCTACTAGCTCGTGGTTGCAAGAACTTTGCCTGCCCTTCATTATTTCTCTGTTTTCACTCTCACCCTTAATTTGCCTCTCTAATTTGCCCATGTTTTTCCCTACCTCAGCGTCCTTCGTTGAGGGCCGCCCAGAGCTTGCGTGTAGGTGTTGAATTGGGAGTTTTAATTGTCTTATTTAAGAAACAGAAACCTCAAGGGCTGTCATTGTTTGTATTTTGAGAAAAATATGTTGCTCACTGCACTGCCCATCGACAGTGTCAACTTTTCCTGTCCATTTCTAATTTTCCGTCTTTGCTTTTTCCTGCGAAGTGCTCTCTCTGGATTTAAACAGGAAAGTAGGAAACTCTGTTGAGTTTCAGCAGCCTTTTAATGCCGCTCTCTGAAAACCGTTTATTAATTAATTAAAGGGTTGTTTCGAAGCTTAAAAAGTGGCAAATATTGACGGTAAGTAATATTAGTTATGTATGTAACGGAGTACAAAGAACGGTACAATAAGTTATTAGCTAATGTTAAAGCATATATTGCAGAAGAAACTTTGTAGTTTTACTAAAACCGCATGATTATTGCATTGTTGCATTTAATTATTTCATGCACACCTTCATATAGCGCAGCCCGGTGCACAAGCACCCTGCATTCACGCAGGGTCCGGGGAACTCAGTGCTTGCATGCACTTAATTTTGTGTCATACGGATGGTTTTAACCAAAATAATTCATAGAACCAATTTTTATAGCTTTCAGAAAAGCAAAGAAACAATACAATTAAGTAAACGAGTCAGTATATGCGGTTCACGCTGCGTTTCAAATAAAGCATTATTCAAAAAATTAAATTGACCATAAAATATTTTATTGATGATAGTAAATTAATTCTACGCTAGGTGGGTACAATTCACTCTTTATTAATAGGGTTTGGAATAGTCCAATAAATGTATAAGACGTAGATTGATTAGTAACTTAAAGCAGCACTTGAGAGAAATTAATGGCAATGAAATGCGAGTGATTAAAGAAGAGTAGAAGGAAGGGTAAGGTTTTTCTTAGAGGAAATTTGATTGATTTTCCTTGTAATATACTTAGCTGGCAATGGCATAGATGGCATTAGCCTAATTTCGTCTAATTAAGGTTATCTAAACCACATTAATTAACGTAACTTCCATAATCGGTAGGATATTTAATTTTAATAGGACTTGCTTGAATTATATGCTTCCATATACTAAATATTTATGCGTGCATTAGATTTTATTGATGAAATATAATCCTATACGAATTAATGCCAATCGCATTTAAATACATGTCCCCATTGTTTAAGGCATGTTGATATTGATATATATATGTATGTATGTATGCTTGAATGAGGCAGACAAGTTTCTGTGGCCCTGATTAGGTCACCCATTTAATTAAAATTGTTAGTCACTATTAATTAGATTTACGAATAACCTATGCGAAGAAAATACAATCGCTCCTCAAAAGGAAAAACTTAAAAAGGCACTTTTAAAGAAAGTATTAAAAGGTACGCTTGTTTATTTATATTTGAAGAGGAAAAAAAAATAGTTATAATAGTAGAAAAATATTTTGTTTTGGAATTACCTCATACATTGTAATGGAGGTACCGGTATTGGTTTGGTCTATGATTACAGATTTACGAAGTTATGCAAAAAAGATTATGCAATGTTTGCTGCCCAATTATTGGATAAGTTTAATTGTCTTATTTACTTCAAAACTTAATTATATAGACAAATTTTAAAGAATTTATAAAAATACTATTGTTTATCTTTTACATTCTAGTAAATCACGTAATTCGTTCATTAAAGGTCAAAAAAGAATAAAATACATATAGTTTATATAACCCTATTTGATAATTTATAGCAAAACAATGAGGTCCATGTATATTAGGTGGGCCTTTTGCGTATTTCATAAGGCCACGTGTTGCAAAATGCGCTGTAATTAATTATGGGGATTCTGTGTACCTACATATATAAATGCATACATCTTTCCACCTTGGGTTTTATTGTCTTCAGAGATGACATCCTGACTCTGTGTGAGTGCCTAATAACAGTTAATACGTTGTTTGCCGCTTAAAAAGAAATTAGAGGAGCTTAATTTGAATGCAATTCACGATTCCCATTTGGCAACCAAAGCAGAACAAGCAAGCAAATAAGCAATTAAGGGTGGTGGCATTTGCAAGAACCTCAACAAGAAACCAAAAATATCCAAACAGAAAAGAGAGAATAATTATGTTAACAAATTGATATGGTACGGATGGCTCAATAATTCTTCAAAAGCCTCCATCAGTTGACCCAGTTTTGTTTAATCATTAAAATGCCTGCTTTCGTAGAATACTATTCACAAGCTGCTCATTGCACAATGCAAACAACTGATTGCAAGAAAAGTTTGAGAGATCAAAGTATCCCACTGCTACAAGGATACAAATCAGGTTACAAACAAACTGACAAATCTAGGAATAGATAGTGAAGTAATACTTTGACTCTCCTCCTAAGGAGATATTGCACATTACAGGCAGATCTTGTAGAGACCGCTTGACATAAAAATATGAAGTAATAATATTTTTTTATGGGGCCAAGCCCCTCTTCTGCACCAAAAATATATGTGTGTATATATATACATATTCTGTATGTTAGGATTTGAGGTTTTCTTCCTTCATCCTAAAGCGAAAGGAACAACACAGGGAAAATTTCTCCTTGTGAAATGCGTCCCAGAACACCATATCAACAAAACATAATACTTTATATTATAATGGCGTATCCATATGTGCTATCAATGCTGTAGAAGAATTTTGTTGAGAATGTTTTATTTGTTGGAAAATGTATGACCAATTTGAGGTAAAATGTATGTGTTTTATAAGTTAGTATTGTTTTAGTATAAGGGCATGTTCGGCAACAACGTTTCGGATAGCGTTTGGCGTTTTGACTAAGTCAATACACTCATCACGTAATTTTTAGTGTTCGGTAACGTAGTGCTTTAACTAGCGTTTCAAGTAGCGTTTAGCGTTTTAAGTAGCGTTTTTGAAAAGCTAATAGTATTAACGTTTTACATTCAAAAGTAGCGTTTCATATTTTTTTACCAAAAATTACCCTTTGGAAATTTTATTTTTGGAAATTATCTATATCCTTTTATGTCAATTTACATTAATCAGCTAATCCAACAGCTAAGTTTACCGAACACATTTTATTCAACTGCTCTTCTAAACAGCTATCCGCTAACAGCTAAATTAGAAACGCTATCCGCTACCTGAACCGCTATCACCTACTTGAACCGCTAATTTTGCCGAACATAGCCTAATTCTATACAAGCTTTACTAATCATATGCACAAATATGTTGTTGACATGCACATACATGTAGATTTCATTTTATATAATAGTATCATCAAGTAAATCATATGGTATTAGTTAATTTAGCTAATGAAATTTAACTATAAGAATTGTTAGTTGATATTTGGTTGAAATAACATCTGTATCAATTTGATGCTTCCCCTTACATCAAAAGAAAAAAAAAAAACACTAAATTATATATATTTGCCCCTTGGAACTCGTTGGCAAGGAATGTTTTAGGCACAAGTCTAATATACAGCTAGAAGTGTGAAGCTGCCATATTGCCATATATGCGCATTTGGATGCCTAAGCTTTCAAAAGTGTGATCGGTCTTGAAAGAGACTCTTTCATGCTCCTTCGATGAATATCAAGCCACGAATTAATTATTCTATCAAAATTTGTTCGTTCAAATCGTTCAAGTTTGTTTCCTCATAAGTAAGTTTTTAATTTAAGTTCTTTAGGCAGAGCGAGTTTATAATAGGATATTATAACATTTATGAATTGACAATAGTATAATTTTAGTTAACAGGGAATGGAAAACCAAAGAAAACCGAAAAAAATGAAATAATTATTATGGAATGAATTTGTCTCTCGTTATATGGAAATGACCAGCCTATTCCATACTTACTATATCAACTGAAATTTTCAAAATGCTTGGCATACTGCATTTATTGAGCCAGAAAAGAATAGATGCGTGTAATCTGATTTGATAAGATGAGTGTCACCCTTGTCAAAATTAGTGTTTATAGCCCACTTTTATCATACAGCTTATGTTATTTAGTGTCTCCCAGCAAACACCAATTAAAAGTGTTGTATACTTGCAAGTAAATACAGGTTACCTGTATTGTTGTATGTACGTACACCAAGTGAAGTAGTTTCACAATATACACTGATGATGGACATGTGATCCCTGAATCTGAGGCAACCAATACAACAGCTGCAAGATTTTTGTTGGCTTGAATTTAAGTTTGGACGGAGATGGAGTGACAAAACAGACAGGAGATCGTCTAGAAGGTGTCCCAAATTTCAACAGAAATGACGACTACGAAGAATATATCATAAGCTTTGGCATTAATGGAGGTGTGAATTGGGGTAGCTAAGTCGTAAGTGTGAACATACAGTGGTACTGCCACTCCGCCGAAAACACACCAGACTTTCACTCGCCTCTAAATTTTACCAACTTTTTCAGTGCTTTACTCACTGATTAACTTGTTTTCTTTTGACCTTCGCACACTTGGTCACACGTGATAACGGTGGCTTCTGGGCCCCCGGTAATAGGTGACTGTTACAAGGATCTGGGACGTGAGCGCCGTTTACGCAGCTGAAGTAAACACGCCGCCAGTGTGAGCACGGCAATTTCTTTTCTTCTAGATTCTTCAACTTTAAGATAGGTTGAGATCACTATTTATCGTGTCAAATTAGGTGCCATCCAAAAGTAGGGAGAAACTTCGGTCCAAATAAGCTTCGGAGGATGGGCTCTCGTTAGGACACGTAAGGAAATACATATGCAAAAGTCAAATATACAACGAACACACTCTGAAAAAAAACACATGAATCGGATGTGACGGCAAGTGGATATAATAGTTTCCTTAAAACGGGCCTGCAACATCCGACACTCCATTGCAGCCATTAATGGTCCAAGACAACAACACAGGCCCATAAGAGACATCACCTCAATTTGCAATTAAGTGAAGTCGTTCCAACTAAGTGATGTGGTTCCGTGGAGTTTTGGGCTTTTCATGTTCTGAGAACCCACTGTAAAAGTCTCACTCAAATATCACACGGCCCAGGCCTATTAGCCATGGTATAGCGATCCATCGGCCCAGCACAACCTGGTCACTTAATTAACAAAACTACATAATCCGCAATATTATTCACACAGATTGCAACACATACAACCCAACATTTCATTTCTAGCTGATTGACAGGCTGAGAGCCTATCTGTTTTTTAAAAGAAACGGTAAGAGAGAAATTATTATAATTACAAAACAGCCCATCAGCGAGCCTTGCACATCACACTGAGATGTTTAACAGCCCTCTATTACGTATTTCTGGTCTTCTTGTTTAATTTTGCAATAGCTCCGGTATGAGCTTCAGAAGAAACGAGAGCTCGCGATCTGAGAAGTGTACTGAGAAGCTCTCTCTCTTTTCTTCCATATCAAAGGAAGAATTATCCTCGCGCTTCCCCTCCTTTTCATTGAGCGGCTTACTAAAATCCAACACTGCTTCCTTGATCTCTTGAACAAAGTCAACAATGACACCATCTACCCCCATCAAATTTTGTATGTATACAGGCTCTGGCAAATTACTGATCACAGAAAACAAATAACATCACCAACAGCTGAGAGCCGCCAATTAAACTGTCTCAATGACAGCAGGAAAATCAGGGCTTACTTTAACTGGCCATAAGTTAGGAGGGCGAGTTTGGAGTCCTTGATCCTCCCAACCATACTTGGGTTTCTAAAGATGGCCTTTACTTGTGAGACAATTCCGTCCAAGCCAGCTTCCAGGCACTGGTTAAGGGCTTCCTCAAGTGAGTTCCTTCTTGGGTCAGCATAAATTTCACATCCTCCATTTGTAAGAAAGAAGACCTGCATTATTATCAAATGATATCAGCTCAAAGATTGTTTCAAGATCAACAAGAAGGAAAACTAGAGAATCACTTAGCTCCCAATGATTCAGTGAACTTACAGGGAAGGTGTCCTGCAATTTCTTCATCAGCTGTGCTGCATCAGGTTGAAAACTGGAGAAAATTATCGGCCTCCCTTTAGCATGCTCATTTGCAATCTGCCCAGTCCAAATTTTAGCAAAGTTATACACCAGTCGCAGTCAAACAGCATAACAGCAATCCCATGGAAAGAATGTTAGAAAGAAATCCAATCAAATGTAAGACATGCTAACAGCAAATTTATAAGATAAAAGATGCAAACCTTGAGCACTGCTTGATGGATGCGTCTCAATTCAGCCTCCTCATATGTTCTATTGTCATCGAACTTCAACTCAATGTTAAATCCCAAACACTTGTCAACATTTTCGAAGACCTCTTCTAGGGTGCACAGAGGATCATCATTCTCAACTTTCCACTCAAATACACTTCCATCTTTTGTTTTTCTGAACAAGGGCTTCCCCACCTGAACTTGAGAGCATTCACCACACATTACACAAACATTGCCCTCAAAAAAGACATCAAACAAAATTCCTGCCGACATCATAATTCATAACTGCAGCTGTGAGAACTAGGTTAAGAGGCCAAAGTTGTGCACCTTTCCTGGCTCTCTCTGGGGTCCATAACTCAGAAATTCTTCTAGGGTGATCTCAGTTACTCTTCTTTCAATAATGGTGTCCTGAACTCATTTACCATTGCACGTAAGCTTATGAGTCATAAAGTCAAAGCAACTTACAGAAATTGATAAGGGATGGGAGGGGATCAAAAATCACAAACTAACCTCATGTTGGGTGAGGATATGTATGTCATGGAAAATAACTGGGCAGCCATCTTTTGTCACCTACAAACATGTACAGGGGTTTTGTTGGTTTATGGATTCGCAGAGGACCATCTCTCACCCAATACTAAAATCTAAAAACAAACAAGGGGGAAATACAGAGGCCACAGATAGATGAAGCACATCGGTAAGTTGTCTGAAGCTACAGAAAATTCTAAACTGTACACAAATTTTAACCGTAACTGAAATAACAATCCAAGATATTAGCAAAAACCCTATCCAAGAAAAACCAAGTACACCATGAGGGCTTCTCTGTTAAAGCGTGTTTTTGCTAGCTCTGTATATGCGGATACACCCAACAGAGTGCTGTACTTCTTAATTGCGTAGGTTTAAAACACCAAACCTTTTTTTATTTTTTATTTTTTTGGGCTTGGGGAAAATAAAAGCCCCATCCAAGCAAAAGAGACCTCATAAAGTTCAAATCGGCATTGTCTGAAAGGCCGTACATTGAGGAATGTATCAGTGCATGATAAAGCCTAAACCAATGAGTGATTGGGCTGAGCCCAGTCTCCCGCATATGGAATATGATTATGGCCCTGTGTGGTAAATAGCTGTTAACTGATAGCTATTAGCTGTTAGCTATTTGAATTAACTGTTTATAAAAGAAGTGTTTGGTAAAATTAGCTGTTTTTA
>NCQV01085632.1:0-17364 GCA_002740545.1 Lophocereus schottii
TCCCTACTTTCCTATACTATAAAAAGTATTCAATAACCGAAGTAGCGGTTAAATTTGTAGCTCTCGACAAGCTTAACAAGTTGCCAAGCATATTGTCCCTTCTTGACGAATCAGGATTTTCTTGGCTTTTGTCTTCGTATAGTAATGTATTTTTCGCAAAGATCTTTAACGGTCTCACAATAGAAAACATGGTTAAATATTTCATCATTTAGAGTATATTGCAAAATATATATAACTCTAGAATTTTTCTTAAGCATCTCGTAGTCATCTTGAGTGTATTCACTCTTTGGCTTGATGACAGTACTTCCATGATCTCTTGTCCAATTTGACACAAAAGGACCATTCGAAGTGATGTCCCAAAAATCAAAATCGATGCATCTAATAAATCATTTCATCCTACATTTCCAAAGAGAATAATTAGCTCTATCAAATATTGGAGGACAATTGATAGAAGCATTTGATAAACTACCATGGATCTAGTTACAGACAGTTAAGTCTTAAAATAATAGCTCCTGCTTTGATACCAATTATGAGCCCAATTTGTCTAATTAAATCACCCTCAAAGGGGTGAATAGGGTGATGATCAACCTCGCAAATTAATTAAATATGGAAAAATAAATGTGGACAAAACATAAGGACTTTTTAACGAGGTTAGCCTCAACCAGGCTTAGTCTCCATCAAAAGTTTCTTAACTCTAGGGTTAACCTAATATTGTTAGGAGTGATCATGTAACTTTAGAGTATACCTACTCTAAGTTCCAAGTTACAAGTTGATCCTTCAACAAGTCGTTGGTAGAGTTGACCCTTCAACTCTATAATTCCACTCTACTTACAACTTGAACAATACAACTTGAATAAATGTAAAGCAAGTTAAAGCGCAATATATGCAAGTGAGCATTGAGTATGTCAATTGCTTGTGTTCTCTTTCTTGTGTCTCTCAGCTGCAAAGTCTTCCCTTTTTATAGCAAAAAGAATTGAACTAGCCGTTACTTTCAAATATGGAAGAAAAATCTTCAGCTAATCTTCAACCCCTTGGAATCCAATTCAAGGCCTTGAACTGCAACTAATTTTCAATAACAACTTCAAATCTTCAATGGCTACCTTGATGGTTTCTTACAATGACTAGTTGATACTAAAAATCTATTAGTGCTATTTTTAGGCCAAGTAGTAACTAGAGTTGAATTTTAAAAGATATGGCCATATTTAGAGAATCATAGTCTCATATTCAAATTTAAATCACACAATATAATATCCCAAAGATCACATATTCAAATTCGAATTCTAAATGATCTCAAGATATTGTGGCAGCTTGTATCAACTCAATTAAGTAATATGCGCTGGCATGCCAATATTCACTTAGAATCATAATATATTTAAACAATTTAAATATTAAGATAATCCAAATACTATATAATGAATATATCAATTGATTAATCTCTCTTTGTCTTTCATCAAAATATATTAATAAACACATTGAGAGCTTCAAGAAAGCCAACAAGTGATATCAAGGAAGTTGAATTGTTCCACAAAATGGAAAGCACCTCCTTTATCTAGACTAAGAAAAGGGAGCTATCATCGAGGCTAGAATGGGTTCAACCCACCTTTAAACTATTTTCCCTTCAACTATGGTCTCCAAATTTAGCCTTAATCCCGACAAACTCCCATGATTAAAATGATACACTAGCTGGTTGGTGCACAAAAAAAAAACACACACACACACATCAAACACTTAGATCTAGCAGGACAAGATCAAGGATTATTATGATTTCCAATTATAGTAATTGGAAAAAATTTAACTTATAGAATAAGTTATTATAAAACCGTTGATGACATTCGATAGTTTTGTACCTAAACGATGAACTTGTGGGCCAAATCTTCCATGTTACGAAGGGCTGACGTACATTATCCTTGGCTTCTACTTTTTATGTCTGCCAAAACCAAGTTAATCAGCATTGTTATTAAGGCTTTCATTGGCCATGAACAAGCGCTAGTTAAAAAAACATATATGTAGAATAAGTTCATGATCCCTGTGAAATAAACTCATTCCATGTGTAGCATGGTTTGGTATGTTGGCATCACATGATCTCAACTATAAGTTAAAATATGCTATAACACTTTCTCTCTTGAACCAATCATACTATACATGTTACCCATTCATTAAAATGCTACATATCCATTCATTAAAATGCTACATATGTTAACTGACGAATAAACTATATCTTGTAGAAGTGACACGCACAATGTGTTGTTGTTGTTATTTGGTGAATAAATACACCTTCATGTTCCAACATCTTAGGATTTGACCAAAATCTAACCTCAAGCAAGGAATGTGGTCATCTTGCAAGATTACATGTGACTATGATCAATGTTTAATTCTGAAAGTTATTCAGTAGTGGTAAAAATTTTTACATTATTAAATGCTTATCTCCTTACTAATTTCCTTCAATGAGAAATAATGGAAGATGCATATAGGAATATCATTGTATGCATTATACTATATATACAATGTCAACCTCCCAGGTTTGGGTGAGCTATTTTCTCACTAGATCTCTAATGATATCAGAGCCAAAAAGAGTTCTCTAACTGTTTGGCTCCTAACTAATCCTTTTCCTTTTTTGTTGTCCCGAGAGTTTTGCTTACTCTCTAAGAAACTGACTTTATCCCTTCGTCCTCACTTGCTAACTTCTATGGCCTCCGGCACTGGTTCTAATAACTCCACCCATGCTTTTCCCATCATCAAAATAGGCAAGATGCCACCTGAGAATTCCCTTCTTGAGGTCTTGTCATCGATCCGTACTTTGGTTCCACACACTAGTGGCTTCCCTCCATCACTACCTCTTCCTTCTTCCTAAACAGTCCTTGTGGCCCTATGACCTCTATTTGCATCGACAATTTCTCGGCTATTACTGTACTTCTCTTGGAAGCCTATGTCATTGTCATCCCTCCTAGCTTCTTTCTTGGAACTCAGAGCCTATAGTGCAATTTCTACTGTGATAAGCCCCTCCTTAAACCATGCCACTCTTCTTTGCCCTTTAGTCCATTCCTTTAGGTTGAGTGTCATGACTGACCTGACTTGGGCATCACATATGGGTCTCGGCTTGGACACCTTGGATGGTCTCCCACTGTTACCACTAACAATCTAGTTGGTAAATGCCATCACCAATGAGACTACAGTTTTAGCCTCGGTTGATGATTTCCTCTCTCATGGATTTGTTATCATGCATCAATTGCAAGGCATGCTCGGTGCTTCAACCTCTCAACTGCCTTATCTTGTTCCCACTCTTCAAAACACGCCTTAAACAAATACCTCCTATGGCTACTGTCTCTGGGTTGATCATTTGGTATGTGCTCGGTGATTTGCTAATATTTCTAAGGGCAAACTCAGTAAGGATGTGATTTGCGATGTTCTTCTATTCAAGTTTGGCAGTGCCTTAAGTCCCAGTTTAATATGGCTAGTTTAGCTCATGCTCTTAACCTAAAAAGTATCCTAAGTAACATCAGTGCCGGGGCTGATCAGTCCATGGATGCTTACTTAGGTTCCATTAAAAGCATTGCGGATGCTTTAGTGGCTATTTAGCCTCCAATTTCTGATCTTGAATTAATTCAGCTTGCTACTGCAAGATTACTTCACAACTATGACTCTTTTGTTATTACCTTTTCCATGCTTCTTGGCTCTACCTCCTTTGATGGCTTGCACTCTAAATTGTTTTTTTATGAGCAACACCTGAATTGCAAAAAGGACTACAATATCTCCATCAATTATGATTTTGTTGCAACCAGGAGGATATTCAAGGCCAAGGGAATGCTTCAAGGTCCAAGCAGAATGTTTAATAAAGGGAATTGTAACAATTGCAAGAACAAGAAAGGTGCTGCCCAATCAACCTCCCAATTCCAACAAGCCTCCTCTTGGAGCATGTCTATAAGTACTATCTTATATGATGCAATTGATTTATCATTTAGCACTTTGTGTCTTCTTACTCCTGTTACTAATCACTTTTCAGTAGAAGCTATGCAAAACTGTGGGACTTTAGGTTCTTACCCTAACATTGCCTATTAGGTTTATCATGTTCCTAGGCATTCAACTCGGCATTTCCCAAATTGATACTCTCCTTACCCCTAGTCAATGCTCCCAACATATGCTACGTCCAATCCTATTTATGTCAATGAATAGGTTTGATACCTTGATTCTACTGTGACCTCTCATATGATGCTTGAAAATGGTAATTTACTTGCTGAATCTATTTATTCTAGCAATGCTCTTGTTAAGAATGTGACTGTACCCTTCTTCCTGTTGCTCAAATTGCACCTCTATTCTTCCTAGCCGACAACATCTTCTTTCCTTTAAGGATGTTCTTCATGTTCCTAAACTTCAGCATAATTTGCTTTCTATCATAGTTGTGTGGGGATAACAACTGTAACATTGAGCTTGATTCTTCTTATGTTCATAGTTAATGACAACACCACGGGTCATGTACTTTTACAGGCTTCTAATTTGGGTCTTGTCTACACTATTCCTACCTCCATTCCTAACTCCACCTCACTAGCCTCGGTTCCTACTAATTCAACTGTGATAGAGTCTGCAGATCTTTGGCATCGCCGGTTAGGTGATTGTAGAACTAGTGTTTAGCTAAATCTTATATACTTTTGTTTACTTATGCGGAACATAGAACAAATTCTCCTTTATAATTAATTCATTCTAATGTTTGCCAGTTGCCTGTTCTTTCTCATCATTGTTACAAATATTGTGTTTCTTTTATTGATGATTACTAGAATTTTACTTAGCTCTATTTGATTAAACGCAAGTCTGAGGTCTCTAGATTGTTTACTAAATTTTAAGCCTTGGTTAAAAGCTTATTTAGTTGTAAAATTAAAATGTTTCAAAGTGATGTGGGACAGGAGTTTGACAACTCTCCTATACCTAATTTATTTCATAAACATGGCATTTTTTATTCTAAAATTGTGTCCCGATACCCAACAGCAGAATGAGGCTGTCGAAAGGAAGCGTTAACATATTCTAGATATGATCCATGCTTTTCTTACATATGCTTCTATGTCGGCCTATTTTTGGCTTGATGCTGCACATGCTATAGTTCACACCATTAACAGACTCATTCCTTTTTGTTTCAAAACTACAAGACTCCCTTTAAAGTCGTATTCTGTAGAGTGCCTGATTATTATTTTCTCAAACCTTTTGGTTATGCTTTTTTTTTCGGGAATTTCACAGCCTCTTCTATGAACAAACCTCAACCTCAGTCTGTATGTTGTGTATTCTTGGGCTATGGCATTGCAAAGGATACTAGTGTCTCGATTAGGTTTCGAGGCATGTCTATATTAGTCATTGTCAGGCAATAATTTTTCGTATTTTACATGCATCTTTCACAAAACTTTTAGCTCGTATAATAACTCAATCTTTAGGATTTTTACTTGTTTTGTTTACATTTGTAGATAATAAGATCAATCGAGCAAATCTCGTAAAAAGGACCAAAGATAAAACAAGAATAATCGGAAGAACGCAAAGCAAGCGATGACGCAAGGCTTGCTGTCGTGCTAGAAGGTTGGCATGGGATGGCCATGCCACCTGGCACGGCCGTGGCATGCCAGCACGGGATGGCCGTGCCTCTTGGCACGGCCGTGTGCCACCGTTCCTGCTCGCTCACCCATTTTTTCTATTTAAAGCCTCTTCAGGTATTTTGTTGGGGATCTCCCCAACTCTCCTTCGGCAACTTTTTGGGAGTTTCTAGCTTAGGTTTACCAATAAAAACCCATTTGGGGGGAATTAGATTAGGTATATTAGGATTTGTTTTGGTGATTTGGATTCAAACTTGCGGATTTTCAAGTTCATTCCATCAACATAAATTTCCTCTTCTCTTACTCTCTCTATTTTTGTATGTTTTGGTCATGTTTTGATTATGTTTGATTCTTAGTTTTTGTGATTAATTCATGCTTCTTAGTTAGATTTTGTTGTTATTCTAATTTCCTTGCTAATTCACGATTGTGTTCATGTTTATGTGTTTAGTTGTAATTGGGTTCAAATGTGTTTGTGATGTTTAGTTGCTAGTTTGTGTTGATGTGGATGGTGATTAGCCTCTTGATGGCTAATTGATCTTGTTTAGGGCTTTATCCACCTTGTTCATACTTGAATTTAGAGTTTTCTTTCATGTCCGCCAAGCGTTCAATAGAATGCTTGAAAGGGCTTTCGTCCGTGTTTTGGGCCAATCGACTTATGCTGAGAAGTGAGGTTGAGTGTCAAGTGTGGGTAGAGAGAATAGATGAGACTTGGGCATAAAAATAGTCTCGGTCGCCAGCCAGGTCCAGGGTTGTCAATCTTATAATTTAATTGCGCTAATCCCATAAAACTAGGGGTTAGAACAATTAGACTAACTCATGACCCTTAAAAGAGGGCTTGGGTGGTCTTTAATGATCCAACCAATCAGCCCTGAATAATAGCATAGCTGGGGAAGATGGAGGCTTAACTTGATTAGTTGGTTTATCTCAGGATTAATCATAATCAAAGTCTTTGTTTTTGTTTTAGTGGTTTAGTTCTATTTTCTATCCCTTGTGTTTTGCCTAGCTTGAAATACTTTAGTTAGTTATGGTATTTGGAAACTCAACTCTCTGCGGATGACACCCTGAGTACTCAACAATGCACCTTGCACATAGGGTTTATAAATATTAAAACTTTCCCTAACAAGCTTTTGGCACCATTGCTGGGGCATTATTGCTTTTCAACATCAGAGCTCCATGTGGGCGACACTCTGAGTACTCAGTGATGCACCTTGCACTTGGGATTTGTAAATATTAAAACTTTCTCTAATAAGTTTTTGGCACCGTTGACGGGGACTTGCTGCTTTTCAATGTTGGAGCTCACTTGAGTAATAGAGGCTAAGCTTTCATTTGAAACAAAAAAATTAAAAACCAAAAAAAAAAATGTCAATTTTCCACTTTCCTCAGTATGAGCATGAATTATTTTGGAGATATTATGATCTATTACATGTCTCTCTTGCTTATTGTGATTATTGCTTGAAAAAGTGTGAAATTTAAATACAGTCTATGAGGGTGTGAATTGTGAGACCCATGCTCTTTTAGAGTATTGAGATTTTTGTGCTAAAAATGTTAATAAAGCATGTGATTTTCATGATTGGTTGGCTAGGGATACTTATGAATTTGAGATTAGTTATGCTAACTCATACATCCCATCCCCTACATCCCTGATTATCCTCTTCCTGTGTGTAAAATTTGCCATACATGACTGTAATTCTTGTCCTTGTGATATTTCAAACGATAGTTTTGCTAAATTATCCAGTATGATAGAGACAATGAATGAGTAACAAATTGAGTTTGCTAATAAAATGTGAGAATGTGACCTATCACATGAGACCTACCTTAGGTTTAGTTCTCCTATGCTTAATGTCAATTTGTGTGATGATGGTGTGTCTTTCCATCCTCTGGAGTCCGGACTAGGGGAGATACTCGACCCTCCCTTGACTACTTTACCCATTATTGCTCCATCCTCACCTAACACTTTTAGGAACAACACTGCGTTCATAATGACTTTTCTTGATACACCTTCCCTTTCAGCTCAATCGATGGAGCTCGAGCTAGGTGAGACCTTTGGTATTAGCGCTAACGTTGATGAGGATGATACTTATTCTGAATCAGGCAATGTCTTTATTGAGGCGTATGATCTTCATGAGACTCCCACAGGGACTTCATATGTTGATGTTGTGGTTGCGGGGCTAGTTAGTCCTGATCTTGTTGATAATATATCCCCTAACCCTCTTGATATATTCCATGCTTCTTCTTCATGTTCACCACCCTCCCCTTCCCTTGAGTGTTGTGATATGTTGTTTATTGATTTTCATGTAATATTTGAGGGGAATGAGGTTGACTGGTCTGAGTCCCCAGGTACCTTTAGAGGGTATGATCCCTCCCTTGATCCTTATAGTCTGTAGTTAGAGCACATGCCTGGAAAAATCCTGTTAACTATTGCGTTCGATTATTTTACTGATTCTAAGGCATTTGATAAGCTTAGGAGAGCACTTGCTATGATTTTATAGATTTATATTTGGATGCTCTTAATTGCATTCATCTAAGTTGCATGCTCAGGCGTTTGATAAGTTCTTATGAGGTTTGACGCCATCTGAGCCGCCACTATGAGTCCTGAGTGATGATGAGGAGTGGCTGATGCTCCTCATGCCTCCACAGCACCATCTTAAAGAGGCATAATATAGGTACATTCAGTGCCCGACCTGGTGTACTCGTTCTAACTCTTCTCCCTCCTTTTTATTTTCTATTCTTTTTGTTTAGTTATGCATATTAAGTTGTGTTTACATGTGGATATTAGGTTGTGTTTTTGTTTGTGATCAACTCTACGGTGAAATTTGGGATGTTGTTGAGCCAACTGATGGCTATGATCACCTTTTTGCTTTTTTTTTTTTGTGTTTTGTTTCGTGTGTCTTGTGTTTGTGATTTTGTTTTCTTTATTTTTGTATATTTTTGTGGTGGTGGTGACTCCTTAGCTCCCAATAAGAGCATTGTGAGATTTAGGTGTGGAGGGTGGGAAGTCATATACCCTTTTGTGCTTATTTTTGTGAAATTTTTGGTTTTTGTATTGTTTTTCTTACTGGCTTTGGTAAAGCTTCGTACTATTCTGATCAGCTTAAATCCTCTATGCTTCGACTGTTAACTTGATATAAGCATGATGTGCATGGTAGATCTTCCTCCTCAGTGTGTCATTATAGGGCATAATTCTAATCCTAATTGTCCGTTATAGATGTGTAATTTAATCCTTATTTATACCATCATCATTATCTTAGGGTCTCATTCTAACATGATTGGTTCTCCCACTTGTCTTGTACATGGTTACTTTGGCTTTTGTTTGCTTTCAAAAATAAAAAAATTAAGAAAAAAATAAAAATAAAAATCTAGAATGAGAAGTACCCCCTTGAGGTATACGTTACTAGGCGTTACCCTTTGAGATAACACTGCTACTTAGTGTTACCCTTTTAGGCAAAACTGCTACTGGAAAAGCTTGCTTTCTGCGTTAATAAGTCAATAACGTAGCTTGTATCGGTCAAATGGGATTGAGTTTGATCACTGTAAGTCTAAGTCCTAGGATAATGATGCAGTTGCACACAAGCACTGCGACGAATTCAAAGTTTTAATGTACAATGGGGTGAAAAGTTAGTGCTTCAATGTCATCCATATGGACAGAGAGCCTGGATGTGTACATTATGTGTATATGCAGGCTAATGTCTTTATTACAAGGATAATTTGGTTGGTTAGAACTTGTACAAATTTCTTCTTGTATACATTTGTGTTTTGTTGTAAACCCAAAAAAATTTTCTACTTTTCTTTCTCTTTTTATTTTTCTTTTGCAAGATTTTGTGGGTATATCTTTTGTAAACCCTGATGAGGTCTCACTCGTTCCCTTAGGAGAACCGAGGGTTTAAAGGCTTGTTGCATATGCTAAATGCAACCGTGGTTTCTAGAAAAATAAGTTTGGTTCTTAGGTTAGCTTCTCCTTCGGTTTGCTTGAGGACGAGCAAAAAATAAATGTGGGGGTATTTGTTAGGCTATAATTTGTCGTATTTACATGCACCTTTCACCTAACTTTTAGCTCGTAGAATAACTTAATCTTTAAAATTTTTACTTGCTTTGTTTACTTTTGTAGGTAATAAGATCAATCGGTTAAATCTCGAAAAAAGGACCAAAGACGGAATACGAATAGCTGGAAGAATGTGAAGCAAATGATGATGCAAGGCATGCCATCGTGCCAGAAAGTTGGCACGGGGTGGCCGTGCCGCACAGCACGAAGTGGCCGTGCCAAGTGTGCCGCCGTCGCCACTCGCTTGCCTGATTTTTCCATTTAAAGCCCCTCCGGGCGTTTTGTTGGGGATCTCCCCAGCTCACCTTCAGTGACTTTTTGGGAGTTCTTAGCTTATGTTTAGCCAATGAAAAGCCCATTTGGGGAGAATTAGATTAGAGAGATTAAGATTTGTTTTGGCTGTTTGGATTCAAACTTGCGAATTCTTAGGCTCATTCAATCAACATAAGTTTCCTCTTCTCTTTCTCTTTCTATTTTTTGTATGTTTTGGCTTGTTTTGAGTACGCTTTATTCTTAGTTTTGTGGTTAATTCATGCTTATTAGTTCGTTAGATTTTGTTATTACTCTAATGTCCTTGCTAGTTCATGATTGTGTTCGTGTTTGTGTGCTTAGTTGTAATTAGGTTCAATTATGTTTGTCGATGTTTGGTTGTTAGTTTATGTTGATTTGGGTGGTGATTAGCCTTTTGATGGCTAATTAATCTTGTTTTGGCCTTTACCCACCTTCTCTGTGCTTGAATTTAGAGTTTCTTTCATGCCTGCCAAGAGTTCGATGAAATGCTTGAAAGAACTTTCGTCCGTATTTTGGGCCAATCGACTTATACTGAGAGGTAAGGTTGATTGTCTAGTATGGGTAGAGAGAATAGCTGGGATTTGGACATGAAAATAGTCTTGGTCACTAGCTAGGTCAAGGGTTGTCAGTCTTGCAGTTTAATTGCGCTAATCTCAAAAAAATAGGAGGCTAAAACAATTAGACTAGCTTATAACCCCTGAGAGAGGGCTTGAGTGGTCTTTAATGATGAAACCGATCATCTCTAAAGACTGGCTTAACTTGGGAAGGCGAAGGCTCAACTTGATTAGTTGGTTTATCTCATGTTTAATCATAATCAAAGTCTTTGTTATTGTTTGAGTCGTTTAGTTCTATTTTCTATCCCTTTTGTTTTGTCTAACTTGAGATGCTTTAGTTAGTTCTGGTATTTGGAAACCTAACTCCCTCCGGACAATACCCCGAGTACTCAATGATGCACCTTACACTTAGGGTTTTATAAATATTAAAACTTTCTCTAACAAGTTTTTGGCGCCGTTGCCGGGGAGTTGTTCCTTTTCAATATTGGAGCTCACCTGAGTAATCGAGGCTAGGCTTTCATTTGAAAGAAAACTAAAAAAATTTTTTAAAATGCTAATTTTCCACTTTCCTCAGTGTGAGCATGAATTCTTTTGGAGACATTATGATCGATTACATGTCTCTCTTGCTTATTGTGATTATTGCTTGGAAAAGTGAGAAATTTTATATATAGTATATGAGGGTATGAATTGTGAGACCCATGCTCTTTAGAGTATTGGGATTTTTGTACTAAAGATGTTAATGAAGTATGTGATTTTCTTGATTGGTTAGCTCAGGATACTTACGAATTTGAGATTAGTTGTGCTGACTCATACATCCCACCCCTCTACATCCCTGATTATGCTCCTCTTGTGTACGAAATTTGTCATTTCTCTGATTATGATTGTAATTCTTGTTCTTATGATATTTCTGCTGATAGTTTTGCTAAACTGTCCAGTATGATAGAGATAATGAATGAGTAATAAATTGAGTTTTCTAATAAAATGCGGGAGTATGACCTATCACATGAGATTGACCTTAGGTTTAGTTCTTCTAGACTTAATGCCAATTTGTGTGATGACAGTGCGTCTTTCCCTCCCCTGAAGTCTGAACTAGGGGAAATACTCGACCCTTCCTTGACTACTTTACCCATTGTTGTTCCATTCTCACCTAGCACTTTTAGGAACAACACTGCATTCAATATGATTATTCTTGATACACCTTACCTTTTAGCTCAGTCGACGGAACTCGTTGTAGGTGAGACCTTTGGTATTAGCACTAGTGTTGATGAGGATGATACTTATTCTAAGTAAGGCGATGTTTTCCTAAGGCGTATGATCTTTATGAGACTCCCATAGGGACTTCATGTGTGGATGTTGTGGTTGCAGGGCCAGGTAGTCCTGATCTTGTTGATAATATATGCCCCAACCCTCTTGATATATTCCATGCTTCGTCTTCATGATCACCACCCTCCCCTTCCCCTGAGCGTTGTGATATGTTGCTTATTGATTCTCATGTGATACTTGAGGGGAATGAGGTTGACTGTTCTGAGTCCCTGGGTACCTTTAGAGCGTATGACCCCTCCCTTGANGCTTATAGTCTTTACCTATAGCACATGCCTGGAAAAATCATGTTAACTGTTGCGTTCGATTATTCTACTGATTTTTGTAAGACATTTGATATGTTTAGGAGAGCTTGCTATCATTCCTAGATTTATGTTTGGGTGCTCTTACTTATATTCATCCGAGTTGCATGCTCAGGCATTTGATAAGCTCTTACGAGCTTTGACGGCATCCGAGTTGCCACCGTGAGTCTTGAACGATGATGAGGAGTGGCTGATGCTCCTTATGCCTCCACAACACCATCTTAGAGAGGCACAATTTGGGTACATTCAGTGCCCAACATGGTGTCATCGTTCTAACTCTTCTCCCTCTTTTTATTTTTTTTTTCTTTTTGTTTAGTTGTGGATATTAGGTTGTGTTTGGCTGTGGATATAAGATTGTGTTTTTGTTGGTGATTAACTTTGAGGTGAAATTTGGGATGTTATTGAGCCAACTGATAGCCATGATCACCTTTTTGCTTTGTTTTCTTTTTGTGTGTTTTGTTTTGTGTGTCTTGTGTTTGCGATTTTGTTTTCTTTGTTTTTCTTTGTTTTTATGGTGGTATGACTCATTGGTCCCCATTGAGGGCATTGTGCGATTTAGGTGTGGGGGTGGGAAGTCATAAACCTTTTTGTGCATATTTTTGTGAAAATTTTGGGTTTTTGTAAAGTTTTTCATACTGGCCTTGGGGATGCTTTGTACTATTCTAATAAGCTTAAATCCTCTGTGCTTCGACTATTAGCTTGACATCAGCATGATGTGTGTGATAGGTCTTAGTCCTCAGTGTGCCATTCGAAGCCCTAATTATAACCTCAATTGTTCATTATAGATGTGTAATCCATTCCTTATTTATACCATCATTATTGCCTTAGGGTCTTAGTATTTCATGATTGGCTTTCCCACTTGTCCTGTACATGGTTACTTTGGTTTTTGTTTGCTTTTCAAAAAAAAAGAGAAAAAAATAAAATAAAAATCTAGATTGACAAGTATCCCGTGCAGGCAAGCGCTGCTGGGCGTTACCCTTTGAGGCAATACTGCTACTGGGTGTTACCATTTGAGGCAACATTACTATTGAGAAAGCTTTCTATCTGTGTTAATAAGTCAATAATATTGTTTGTGTCAGTCAAGTGGGATTGAGTTTGATCACGATAAGCCTGAGTCGTAGGATGATGATGCACTTGTATACAAGCACTACGATGGATTCAAAGTTTTGATGTACAGTGGGTTGAAAAGTTACTGCTTTGATGTCGTCTATGGGGATAGATAGTCTTGATGTGTACGTTATGTCTACATTTAGACTAATATCTTTATTACAAGGGTAATTTGGTTGGTTAGAACTTGTACAACTTTCTCTCTTGTATATATTTGTGTTTTGTTTGTAAACCCAAAAAGATCTTCTACTTTTTTTCTCTTTTTATTTTTCTTTTGCAAGATTTTGTGGGTATATCTTCTGCAAATTCTTACGAGACCTCACTCGTCCGCTTGGGAGAACTGAGGGGTTTAAAGGGCATGTTACATATGCTAAATGCAACCGTGATTCCTACGAAAGTGGGTTAGGTTCTTAGGTTAGTTTCTCTGTGGCTTTGCTCGAGGATGAGTAAAAGATAGGAGTGGGAGTATTTGTTAGGAGATAATTTGTCGTATTTTACATGCATCTTCATTTAACTTTTAGATCGTATAATAACTTAATTTTTAGGATTTTTACTTGTGTTTGTTTACTTTTGTAGGCAATAACATCAATCGAGGAAATCTCGCGAAAAGGACCAAAGATGGAAAAAGAATAGCCGGAAGAATGCGAAGCAAGTGGCGACGCAAGGCATGCTGCCATGCCAGAAAGTTAGTACGAGGTAGCCGTGGCATCTGGCACGGCCTGCCACCCTAGCACGAGGTGGTCGTGCCACCTGGCACGGCTGTGTGCCACTGTCCTTGCTCGCTTGCCCAATTTTTCTATTTAAAGCCCTTTCAGGCATTTTGTTGGGGATCTCCTCAGCTCTCCTTCAGTGACCTTTTGGGAGTTCTTAGCTTAGATTTAGCCAATAAAACCCCCATTTGGGGGGAATTGGATTAGGAAGATTAGGATTTGCTTTGGTTGTTTGGATTTAAACTTACGGACTCTCAAGTTCATTCAATCAACATAAGTTTGCGCTTCTCTTTCTCTCTTTATTTTTGTATGTTTGGCCTTGTTTTGATTATATTTGATTCTTACTTTTTGTGATTAATTCATTCTTATTAGTTTGTTAGGTTTTGTTATCACTCTAATTTCCTTGCTAGGTCATGATTGTGTTTATGTTTATATGTTTAGCTAGTTGTAGTTCGGTTCAACTGTGTTTGTGATGTTTAGTTGTTACTTTGTGTTGATTCCGTTGGTGATTAGCCTCTTGATGGCTAATTGGCCTGGTTTAGGTCTTTACCCACCTTATTTATGCTTGAATTTAGAGTTTTCTTTCATGCCCGCCAAGTGTTCGATGAAATGCTTGAAAGAACTTTCGTCTGTATTTTGGCCAATCGGCTTATGCTGAGAGGTGAGGTTGATTGTCTAGTGTGGGTAGAGGGAATAGCTGGGATTTGAACATGAAAATAGTCTCGGTCGCTAGTTAGGTCAAGGGCTGTCAATCTTATAGTTTAATTGCGCTAATCCCATGAAAATAGAAGGTTAGAATAATTAGACTAGCTTATGATCCTTGAGAGAGGGTTTGGGCAGTCTTTAATGATGCAACGGATCATCTTTGAATACTAGCATAACTTGGAAAGGTGAAGGCTCAACTTGATTAGTTCGTTTATCTCAGGTTTAATCATAATCGAAGTCTTTGTTTTTGTTTTAATGGTTTAGTTCTATTTTCTATCCCTTCTGTTTTGCCTAGCTTGAGACGCTTTAGTTAGTTCTTGTATTTGAAAACCCAACTTGACACCCAAGTACTCAACTATGCACCTTGCATTTGGGGTTTATAAATGTTAAAACTTTCCCTAATAGTCATCATGTTCACTTCATGAAACTTATTACCCATTTTCTCACTTGATTAGCAAAGCTCCATATATAATTCATCCATGTGTCCTTAGTTCTATAGACATTTTGCAGCTCGCCACTGCCTTGTCATCCTCTTATTATGAATTGGTGTCCTCTCTTATGGTCGGTCCTGTCCTATGGCGTCTACCAGCATCTAGTCCACATCGGTTGCATCTGCTGTAGCAGGCCCATCCTCTATAAGTCTTGGCCGTTGTCCTCTTCACCAAGCCTGTGGTCTACCTCTAGTAGCCTCCATGCTCCCTCCGTGGGCCTGTAACCTAGGCTACTATTTCATGCTGTGATGTCTGGGCCGGTGCACGCTCTCGTTACCCTGGACTCCATCACACACATATCCTCTCTCCAGCCAAATGCTTCGACGAGGCCAGCGATGTATACTCCTTTGGCTTCTGGGCCCTTTCCCACTGATTTATCCACATTCTCCCCTCCTTCACCTATTGTCTCTTCACCCAAGTTAGGCTCTTTATGTGTCTCGAAAGCTTAGCTTGCTACTCTCGTCGTTGATTATGCTCTTCTTGTTGTTAATCGACATCCCATGCAAACTAGAGCTAAATCCAACATAGTCAAACCCAAAACTATTTTGTCACTTATTTCTTCTCTTTAGGAGGTTGAACCCTTTTTCCATGCTAAGGCCTCCAAACATCCTAAGTGGGTTGACAATATGAAGAATGTGGAGCTCTTATTGCCAATGACGATTTAGGATTTGATACCCCTTACTTCTAGTGAGAATATTGTTAGTTCTAAATGGGTTTTTAAGATAAAATACCATTCTGATGGTAGCATTGAGAGGTATAAAGCTTGAGTAGTGACTCAAGGCTTTCATTAACATGTAGGTATTAAATACCATAAAACATTCAGTCCTATTGTCAAACTAGTTACTGCTCATTCAGATGTCTTTAGTTTTTTCTTTGAATTGGCATATTCATTAATTAGATGTCAAGAATGCATTTCTTCATGACAATCTAACTGAGAAAGTTTACACGAAACAAGCCCTTGGGTTTGTTCACTAAGCTTTTGCAAGGCATATCTGTAAAGTGAAAAATGCCATATATGGTTTGAAACAAGCTTCTGAGCTTGCTTCATAATTTTAGTAGCTTCCTTTTGTGTCATTGTTTTGTGTCAAGTCATGCTGATCCATTCATGTTTATTTCTTGCACTTACTCTTACATTTTGGTTCTTTTGCTTTATGTTGATGATATCGTGTTGATAGGTAATTCTGATTCTATGCTTCACAAACTTATATAATAGCCTGAAAGTAACACATGCTAATTACCTTAATTAATCTTAATGTTAAGAAAGTTGAGCGCCACATTTCAATTCAACGAATGAAATATTTACGTGATTGCAGGTTGAGACGACAAAGTGGTCTCGAAATAAGACTCAACTATGCTTTATACAAAATCATTCATAACGTGTGAATAAATTAATAAACAAAAAATAATAATAATAATTGAATTAGCCAAAGAATAAAAATGGGTAAAAAGAAAAAAATTTTAATTTCTCATGAAACAAATATAGCTACGTGCAGAAAACAACAATTGAGATAAATGGGGTAGAATAAATACAAGAATATAATAGTTAATATGGGTTAATCTCATAATCTTCTTCTAACAAAATTAGAAAGACCCTAAAAATAGTTCAAATATGAACCCCAAATAATTACAAGATAGAAAAAAAAATTATAAAAATAGTGCTAGATTGTTTTTAGAAAGGAAGGCAATTAACGTTTTTAAAAAAATAAAAATAAAAATTTCAACTACATTATCTCTCTTTCCAAACTAACCGACATTAGCCCCTCCCTTTTACTTCACCAGGCGTGACCCCCTCCCCCCTTCTTTGTGAAGCATCCCCATTTCCGAGCCACACACACACCCCATCTCTCTCTTCTCTACTTGGCCAACCATGCATACCAGTGCCTGACCCTGTTCCGCTGCACCAGCGCCTCGACCACCGCCCTGGCTAGCCGTCGCCACCAGAGGTCAGCAGCGTGTCCCACCACACCCTTCTCACCCTTTTTCTTGAATGGTTTTGGGTATGGGCAAGGTGAGTACTCAAGACCCTCATCATTTGTTTTCATTATTTAGTTCTTGATTTCGTTAAGAGTTATGTCCATTAGCATTAGATAAAGGTACTTTCTTTCAAATTCGAAAGTTTCGATGGTGAAATTTGGTAATTGGAAGATATGGGTGTTATGGGTACTCATTTAAGAAGGTTTGGAATTTGGGTTGTGTTGTGGTGTATTTAATGAAATCGAAGATTGGTGTATGAATATGAAGTCTTGGCCATTAAAGGGCTGAGGAGGAAGAACAAAGA
>NCQV01085651.1:0-36211 GCA_002740545.1 Lophocereus schottii
TCATTTTGGAACACTTTTCTGGCTAAAACGTTGAGATGAGTATAGACACAAAGCGGAAGATATTGTCCCTTACAATTATGACGGACACAGTTTATTATTTAGTCAGTAAGAAAAATCACTTCTCTCATGAATAATATTAATTAGGATGGATTTTTTTTTTGGGGGGGGGTGTCAGCTCGTAAAGCAATGATCAAGATTCGAGTATTAGAAAAGCTATGTTACAAGAGACGCTTCCATAATCTATGGTCGCCCAATAAGAAATTAATACCAGTAAAGAGAGGTGCTAGTCTGATCTGCATGACGATTTTGAGCTAACCCCCAAAATACAAAGGCAAAAAGAAGAAAACAGATGTACGTGCAGGTTGTGTGTGAGTTATGCAATGATCACAACGGATGGAAATGGACCATGGATGTTAGTCGTGTGTTGGGCTCAAAATAGAGTAGGTTTCACATAATATTACTATCACTGTCTCTTACAGTTTAATTGAATATCGGAATCGATATATGAAATATACTCACTAGAACGTGAACCTGAAATCTGAATCGGCCAAAATCAAATGAACCCGTCACAGAATTTTCTTGCAAAACTGCCCTTTTTCTGTGTGTGCAAGGCAAGCTTATTGAGCTAGATATTAGCTGACCTAAAATCATCCGAAATCCAAAATCACCTATCCCAACTCAAAATTGGACCTAAATATCGTTTGATCCAAACATGATCCAAATTGAACTTAACCCGACTAATAACTAAATCGAATGACTAGTTCATTAGATCAAATTTTAGTAGATCTTCTTGAGTTCATGGGCAAATTATTTATCCCTCGCCTTTCTGATTGAGATGGGATTTTGGTCGTATATTAAGTTAAGTGATTAGAGAAGAAGGAACTTAGGAGGAAGCATGCCAAGAAACCTTTGTGATGAATACTTGCGGAGGAAGAAGTGTTTTCTTTCTTTTTATATAAAGAAGTTATCTTAATAGAGGATTTAAGGAGACAAAAAGAGTCCCCGGTAATTAGAAGAATAACCAAAAACTTGTGAAAAGAGTTAGAAAATAGAAGGCACAATAGAGACTTATGTTCTTAAGATATCTTCTAGACATGAATGTAACGTCTTAGTCTATATTTGTGCTGGATTAGCGAGCTGTGTGACTAAGTTTGTTTGTGTCTCTTAGCCTATGAGATGTTCTACCTGCTTCTTTAAGCTGTATAGTGGTTGTATTCCATCTTATTTGTAAGGGTTATGCACAACTAATAATAAAAAAAAAGGAGATGAAAAGGGAAAAACAATTTAGAAGTTTGCTCGTGAGGAATAATTAAGCCGCGCTTTGTCCCCATGAGCCAATTACCGGCCCATTTCTTTTTTTTTTCCTTTTCTTTTTTAAGGTTTTAAACTTAACATTTACAAGCCCTTACATTTCAATTACAATCGCTAGCAGCCTTTTATTCTAAATTTTTTTCAGCTGCATGCATTCTTCTCCTTATAAACTTTTAGGATCACTATCAATTCTTTACTATTCACAACAATATCTTTCAATTACTTGGAAAGAATAGGGCATAAGTTGAACTGAAACACCAGCTTCTTTAGTTTACATGCCAAGTTGAATAAGTTCATGAGCATAGACATCCCACCCCTATTAAGGTCATGGGCCCGTCCATTCTATCGGACAACTTCAGATTCGTTGATGTTTAGTTTTCAAATTAGCCAAAAATGGGTTAATCTCTTCGACTATTGTTCTTTAATGCAAATAATGAGTGCCCCTTTTCATCAGAATTTTCTTAGGACAAGCGACAAAATGAGTCACAGAAAAAACAAATGAGGGAAAGCAGAACGGATACAAAATTAAACGAAGGAAAGGAACCCATATATGCACCAACACGTAGTGGGAATAATGAGGCCAGCCTCAGCTTATTCCAGTACTATGAAAGCTAAACCAAAATCTACATATAGAAAAAAGTTTGATCTTTCCCAGTTCTCCTTCAATGAGATTTGAGCATGCTTCTACTTCAAGTCATGAGTGGGACCTATATGATTAATCTGAAATGCATTATTTATAAAGGTACTACTTTCTTTTTTTTTTTTAATTTTATTTTTAAGATCGAATGTGAATGTACTACTGCATTATCTTCTTGTTCAACTAAATCACTATGGTACAAAATCTATTCCTCAACCTTCAATCATTAGATGAAGTCTTTGTTTGAGGTTTTTTTTGAATATGGTGTCAAATCTTTTATGCGCGAGAGATTTCACCTTTGAATCTTAACACCTATAATATTAGTTATTTTACAAGATAGGTAGGGATCTTTAATTTGCAGCATGCATCCACACTTCAACCATGAGTGGTATTCATGTGACAGAGCTTCCTAGAATATAAAATCTATTTTTGAACTTTTAACCATCAACTTGAGTTGTGATTGATATGATTCTTATGCATAAATAGGCCAACTTCGATTGATTTATTTTCTAAACAATATTGTTGAGTTCTATCTCAAACTTTAGGTACTATTATCATAAATTTTACTAGGTGACAAACACAAGAAATGTTTTCATGAAATGCATCGCTTCTTATTGGATTACCTAATGCAAACTTTCCATGAGATTAATGATTTCTTATAGGATTGCAGTTTCGCAAATCTAACGTCTGTTTTCTTTTTATGATGTGAAAGTAAGCTACAAAGGCTTTAGCATAATATAATTACATGATAGAGGAGGATATAAATCAACTTAAAATTTGATACAAACAAAACATCAGTCTCAATCATTAAGCTAGAAGCATTATCAATGAGTGTAAAGTGAGTTTCAATAGATATATGAAGTTAATGCGTGAGAAATTATAAGCTTAAATGGATATGACCGTGAAATCAAATAAATTGATGTACCCTCTATCATGCCTCCGTATAAGTGCACGCCTAATAAATAATGTTCTTTTAATGGAGAAAAATAAATCTTCCACTTGGTTAATGATACTTGTGTCCCTAATTTCATGAATGTGGCTTTTTAAATGAGTCACGGGCTGGTAACCATCCGTGTTGGTGGTGGACTTAGCTGTCTGCATAGTACGGCTTCCCTTTTTTCTGGTACATGAACTAATTCTTAACTCGTTATGGCCACAATAAAATTAATAATACTACTAAAATTAATAAGGGTATGGGTCCATCTTACTTAATTAATTAGACTTCCACTTTGTCTTATCGAACGCTCCTTTTATTTAAATATTTATTTATTTCTATTATGCAAGTACAATTTCTTTGGAGGGTGTATATCAAGGAATTGACTGATGTACTGGTTATGAGTTTTCTAGACACCAAATGAGGTAGGAAAAGCATAATCATTGCTTTAATTGCTGGGAAAATATTATAGTCTTTTGTTTGTTTACAAAGATTCTTGCAGATTTGATTTTCTATTAATTAATGGCTACTGGATGTATAAATTGTTCTGCAAAGATTAGTATGCGTGTAAAGCTTGTTGGGGACCTGGGGTGAAAGGTATTGATGATAATTTAACTTATCTAAGCATCATTAAAGTTTCTTCCTTCTATTTTTTTTTTTACTGTCCTAGTCTATCCAATCATGTCACACAAACGCAAATATATATATATATATATATAAACTACAAAAAAGATCATATAGTAGCAAAATCAAAGACAAAAAAAGCTCACTCAGCGACAGAAATAGAGAAAACAGTTGAGTCGCTGATTTGTTCGTCATTGAGGACCTGGTAATGGACAGCAGGGTAATGGCAAGAGAGAAAGGTGCGCCAATTGGTGATGGAATTTTCATCCAATGCTAATGGCAACGGAATTAGAGACGAAATATCTGCACTGATGGTGACAGATATTAAATTCCGTCGCTGATTTGCAACTTGCCTAAAAAAGGAAATTCCATAAAGGCAAGTTTTCCCTCGCCATTTTGTCAGTATTTTTTTATATTTTTAATTTAATGTCTGTTTGGTCGACTATCCCTGAGTATAATACATTCAATTCCCTACATACAATTACAAAGAGGATTTTCAACCAATTTGAAACCAATGCATCCCTCAAAAAACATCCTCAACAATTCTTAAGCGAAATATCACGCATACAGACCAAATAGTTTTGAAGTGTCTCATCTAGACCTTATCAAAATGAGGGTCAGGTCAGGTTGAGGGTCGGCAGATATGATTTTTTCAACCCTGACCCTACCCGACCCTCATATGGATCGCCATACCGTTGGCCGTGACCCTGAACCTACGAGTATCCTCGGGTCATCGGGTAAGACCCCACCCTCAAATATTGTTGATATAGAAAATGAGATCTTTTATTAAGTTTCCTTTATATTATAAAGTTAAACATTAAACATCTTACAAAACAAAAGGTCAAATGATAATATAATGATCAATTGAAATATATCACAATTACAAACACTCTAATGTGTAATTTAGTTATCAAAATGATAGTTCATTAAAATAACTACTTCAAACATCAGAGAGGGAGCATTATGAGGTTACAAACCAGTGAGATTTGAGGGAGGGAGATTAAGAGGATATGAGAAGGTAGAAAGCGAAAAGGTTTTGAATAAATGAAACCCAAAATATTTTGTTTTGATTTTAAAATTCGATCCTAAGTTTTAAATTTTTTTTAAAAGTGAGGGTTAACGGTCAGGTCAGAGGGTCAAATCCTCTACCTAAGCCCGACCCTCATTGTAGTCGGGTACGTACCCTCGATTTGAAGGTCGGGACAGGTCGAAGACAGAAAGGCGGACCGTGATCCTCATTTTTTAAGGTCGGGTCGGGGTGGGTCGTGCGAGGCCCAAACATGTTGATCAGGTCTAGTCTCATCACAACTTAAGCCACAATTAAGTTTAAAGAAACTTGCAGTTCCTAAAAAGGGTAACTTACTTAACAACTCCAAAAGACCATTGTCCTCAATCAAATGGATTAAGGAGGGGAGAACCAAACAACTCAGGAATCAATCTCTAAGAGTAGTATCATCATATTACTCATCGTCGTCCTCATCCTCATCTTCATCCTCATCCTCATCTTCATCCTCATCCTCATCTTCATCTTCATCATCTTGTAGATGATTAGCAAAGGGTTGTTGTGATTCCGAACCATAAGCTTATTGCATTTTAAAAAATGCTGGCATTTGTTGACTGATGCTCATCCTTTGTTGACTCAATCGCATTACTCCTAGCCCTAGCATTTCCTCCTTAAGTTTCATTGTTGCTTTGGCTTAGTATTGAGTTAGATTCCTCTAATAGCTTATATTTTTCCATAAGCTTGCGATAATTTTCTACTTGCGAAGTGAGCGCACCTCCTATGCTAGCTACCATACCCCTTAGATCATTCAACAACGCTTGCGATAAGATGTAACCTATACATGCCCACAGAAAACCTTTATATGAAGTTTAAATTATTAACAATAAGTAAAGCTATACTAAGGTTACATTATGCTCAACTGCAGTACTAATGGCTAAAGTATAGTATTAAAATTAACTTCACCGACTTGTTGAGAGGGGCTAAAGTTAGAGGAAGCCCTAATATTGATAGCCTCATCTACAATGTTGTAAACATGACTTTTTTTGTTCATCTAGGCCTTCGGCCATAGCTAATTTGGATTTAGCAATGATCAAGATGGATCTAGAGAATTGTCATCCAAGGTTCCTTGAGAGTTGATGATATTGTGAAAATTTTGTTTAAACGATTCCTACTATTTCAAACAATTGCAAAAAAATCAAATATATTATACTTAGTGAGATTATATGAATTCAGATTTAACCTCTAATTAAGACTGAAGGGTAGTTTACGTTTATTTGTTATGGTTTCTTATCAACCCAATGGTCATCTTGTTTGCAATGAAGTTTGTGAGTGCAACTAAACATCTCAACAATTGTGGAATCCGTCCCAAGTTGTTCCCTCAACGTGTAAAACAAATGTAGAGAACATATAAAACACCACACTCAAACAAATAAATTAAAAAAGTTCTAAAAGGTAAAGTTAGTTACCAAATGCCTCATATGCTTATACATAGAGATTAAGATACATATGTGGAGAGATGATCTACGATTTTATGGATCACCAAGCCGAATTTTTTTGGCTTTTCAACCGAATTTCTTGTATTCTTCAATAGCCCAATATTGTTTGAGCTATTTCTAATGGTGGTCAACGAGCCATATAGGCTACTTGTTGTGCTTTTTTGCTTTGCCAAGGAAATCCCTCAAACATGCATTGCTTTTGCTTTCAAATTTTTTCCTAATTTAGGCATCATTGGATGGGATCCTAAGTGAATGACTTTTGCAATTCAAAAGATAACAAACACATCAAATAATGTCATAATAATGAGTCAGGTACACACAAAATCTTAATATGTAGTAACTTTAGTTACCTTAAACTCTGCAAACTATAAATCTTGAACAGATCTCAACACTTCACACAATGTAAGTCAAGTTTCATCATATTTGTTTTGGAAGATTAAAGAAATCTTTCCAAAAACACCATCATTTAGGAGAAACCTATTTCAGTAAAACACATCAAATTAACGTCACACAAAATAAAATAATTCAAGTTAGAAATAAATAACTCTGTCCGACTAACCCTTTACTATCATGCGCAACATACGTCTCTTGGTTCTAGTGCTTTCATAACTAGATTGTGCTTTACTATCTTTAGTTGCAATGTCCTATTGGGACTGGTTAGAAATAGGGTTGCCGATAGTATGGGCAGTGTTAGAGCAAGGTTCATAGTGTCGGCAATGGGGGTATGGTTTGGAATATTATGTCGAAACTGTTGATACATTAAAGTTTAGTTTGGGATATATGGATTACATTAAGGGAAAGACCCCATGGGAACTCCCCCAAATTGATTAGGGATTGGGATTGATCCTAAAACACTTGGAATGTTAGCACTTATGATTACTCCCATGGAAAATATACCACGCGATGTTTAGAGAGGTTGATCGATGTCCATGCCAATAGGATGTGCGCTGGAGCTCCTATTACAACACCCTCTTCCTCTACCTCGACTAGAGGACTCATCTCGATGAGAGTTAGAATCCACACCTAAAATACTTGACAATAAATACAAGAAAAAATAAAGATTATACATATCAATACTTTATTCACACAAGATAATAGGTACAAAATAGTAAGTTTGACAATTAACATATAATAACAGTGAATTAATAACTAAGTGTTACAAAACTAAGTAATGAAATGCATAACAATTTCTAAGCATCTAATTGTCGACATCATATTCATCTTCATCCTCATCCTCATCCCCATCCTCTTCGTCATTCTCGTCATCATCATCATTATTTGAATTCACTTCTTCCTCTGCTTAATTTGTTTTATTTCCATCATCCTATTCAACCTCTTCACCACTCTCGTCCTGCTCTTCCTCATCCATGTCATCATCTACTTGAATAAATAGGAAACCGATATTATTATTCACCCTTTCTAGTGGTGCAATTGTGCACACTAATGATGTTGGAATAACATCATTCACAGGTTCTAGGAGTGTCTTCATGTTTGATTATTGCTAAGCAACAAGTAATGTATTGCTTATCTACTTTAAACTTTGGTTTGGTTGATATGACAACAAGCCAATTCACCTTATCCCTTGATCGACATGGATGTGGCATAAAGTACACTTATGATGCAGTGTTTGGAAAGATGAATGGATCGTACTTTCTGTACCTTCTTGTGTGATGATCCTTAACAAGTTTGAATCATTTATGAGATCATATCCCACAAGTTAATATGGGATCAAACCACTTAAAACTGAATAGCACACATCTTTAAGTGGTTCACCTAGATACTTAATTTTGACAATATCTTTTAGTATGCGAAAGCATTTTTGATATTGCCTTCTCCAGTCCCACATACACCAACACCACAATTATATGTTTTTTTCCTGACATTGTGAGCTTCTGTGTGGAATTTAAATCTATTAATTTTATATGTCGCCCTCGTTAACAAAATTCCTATTAGACTTCCCAGCTAATTATGTCAAATGCCAATGTTTGTAGTTGTCGAACAGTTGAATTTAATGCACCCAAGGTGACATAGAATGTGGTTTTAGTTCAAACAATGCACCACATTGTCTCAAAGTATTTATAAAGTAATAAGTTAAATAACTTACATTTAGACCAGACCTGTAATGCCTCGGCTCCCTCTCGAGTCACGGATAGTTATCAGAAATTGCTTTAAGGATTATCAACTGGCCTCACAAACCACCACAAACCTTTTTGGTGTGCTTTATCCTCGCTCACATGTTTTCTAGAAGGCTTCTCTGGAGGTCACACATCATAAGATTTCTCCCCAATAAGCACGCTTAACTGTGAAGTTCTTAAGAGTAAATCTCTCTAAAAGAAAGGTGCTTCTTTAGTGATATAAGTAGTCATTTCGATCCTTTTAAACCATGCTTGCAGTATTACAATCTATAACACCCCGACACCCTCTCAAGCCGATATAGTTACTAGGAATGACTTTAAAGATAGTCAACTAACTCACAAATCACCACATGCCTTTCCAGTATATTTCATCCTCACTCACATGCTACCTGGGAAACTCCTTAGGAGGTCACCCATTATAAGATTTCTCTACACCAGGTACACTTAACAATAAAGTTATTAAGAGTGGGCTTCCTAAAAAGGAAGGTGCGCCTTTTGTAATATAAGTGATCAGTTCAATCCTTTTAATCCATACTCAAGGTATTACACTCACCCCCACTTGAAGACCGCAACATCCTCGTTGTGCCTTACTAATCGGCCGATTTACAAGTCTTCTTAACTAGTAGCCCATCTAGTTGTCTTTGTTCTCCTAAGTGATTGCCCAATAAGGTTGTTCATCGGTCCAGGACTGGACCAAACCAGACTGGACCAAAGACCAGTTAAGATGAACTTCGTGGACCAAGGATCGGACTGGTCAGAAGTTAGTCCGAACCAAATTGGACCAAGGAGAGCCCGAACAGGACCGAGACCGGACTGACTTGGGCCGAGTCTCCAAGGCCTAAAATAAATTGAAATAAAATATATAAATGAGAAATGGAATGTTGTTCACTACTGGACTTCAAATAATGAGCTGTCAGTAATTGCTTGTACCTGTAGTAAGCTTGAATAGTTTAACCCACACTAATGAAAGAAAAATTGAATACTCTTGAGTTCACACCAAAATACAAATCTAAAGTAGCTTCCAAATTAAAAAATTTTATACAAACAACTAAATTTTGCTAAGCACATAACCAAAGTTTCAAATGTTCAACAACATGTTCTTTTCTCAAAGTGATACAATCTTCAAACCAATGGGATTTCCGGGCTTGAAAGCAATTTCTTAGACATGGAGATGGATTTACTACTAACAATTTGGTCCTATCAAATGTTCAACTAATTTCAAGTAGTATACGAAGCAAACAAAAGATGGAGTCAGTAAATATAACGATAATAATATAATGTAAAATTGACACAATAAAAGGGACAAAAAGTACCTCAATATTAAATGCTCAAAGTATCACCCGCATCAATCTCATTATCTGTAAGGCTCAGTTTACCAAGACCTAAAACATACACAATAAAAAAACAAAAATTAAAAGTTAAACATGTACATATGTAATCATAAAAGATAAATAAACAAAATTTAAAGAGGAAATGAAAAATTGAAAGTTACCCTTATCAAGGTCCCGTAATTCATCGAAATAGCCATCTATATCCAATCTATTACTTGGTATAAGCCAATCTTGTGCACATATAAGAGGCTAGACCATCTATTCACAATCAAACCGAGCAAATTCATTAGTTAACAAAAGACAAATATGTTACAAAATTATAGTAGAATACAAAGAATGATAGAAATATACTAATTAAATTAATTACCTTTGGAGTTAAGGAAGTTCTAAATGAATCAAGAGCACCTTTGACCACTGCAGGAAGCGCACGGGTAGTCGTAGTATAGATACAAAGATCACTTCTCAGGTACCAATATAATCTATCGAGCTTTGTCTATCAAAATATACGAAGCAAAGTTCTAATTTAAGGGGTTTAAATTTAACAACTTCTAATTCACTAATTTTTAAATCAATTAAGGAAAAATGCCTAGGAATTCATGTAGTTACAAAAGTTGATTGGATCAAAATGATAAGCATGTGCCTTTATCTAATCGATTAATCTCGAGGAATTGTAATCTCTCCAAAAATTTAGTTTATTTTTTCGAAATGAACCAAATTTTCCTAAACTAAGCAAAAGTCGTTCTTTCAAATTAATTTGTCTTAATCCAAGTTCAATATCTTCAATTACACTCTAGTCTTCATAATATGCAAATCTCTCTTTTGAGATAATGTTATGTTAGGTTTTATCAAGCAGCCTAACAATGAAATGTCACCTTTCAGTTTTTCACTCAATTATTTCATGTGGGCGAGCAAACTATGGCTAAAACTCCACTCACAACATGATAATCACTTGATAGAACAAAATCAATCCAATCATGAAATAAGCATAATTCTATAGATTAAAACATGATCTAACTACACTTTTATAAACTATTAAATGCCTAAACAAAATAAACTACTTGCACATGATCAAAGATTAAACAACTAACCAATGTTTTGGCAAAATCTGAGAGGAAGAGCTTGACTAAAATAGCCTTTCAACCAAGGGCTTCAAACTGCCTCAACATCAAACACACACGCACTCAAGATTTCTCACTAAAACAATAATCAAACTAAGAATCTTAACTAAACAGAACAAAAGTTGAGAAAGAAAATGGACTATGCTGTACAGGCTCTGTCTCCATCGCTGCTAAAATACACCTTTTTATAGAAAAGTTTAGATCATTTTAGCTACACAGCCGAAGGAAGACAAAGAGATAGCAGTTTCAGACGTCACCACAGTCCATGACAGGTACCATGGTCCGGCTGTGGTCATGGTTGGAACCAATTTTCTGTTTTTTTTTCTTGCGCTATGAGTGTAGCATCACATGCATTTCCGTGGGGTAGGTCAAAATACATCCAATAAGGGTCAAATACTGGGTACAAAGGCCTAAAATCCTATAAAACACATCAAACAATCATGCCTAAGCATAAATCAAGAATAGGAGTAAAGGTTCTGGCTTAAAGCACATAATTCTCCTAAAATGTGGCAAAATAGCCCTAAAATGATTTATATTAAGCACTTATCAAACTCCTCTATGCTTAAACTATTGCTTGCCCTTAAGCAATGCTAAAACTAAAAATATATATAGCCTTCTCTAGATAGATATAGGTAACATTCCACATGCAAAGTTGATCCAAAGGTAGCCCAAAATGATGCAAAAATCATTAGCAAACAGATTAGGAAATGAAACTTTTGAAAACCACTTGATATACCACAATGTCAAACTTGAGACAATCCCCCCAAATTGTCAAATACAGTCATTCAACATATGAAACAAATAAGGCTAGTAGGGTCGGTAGAACCTCACCATAGTTATGTGGTACTCATCACTCATATGTTTGAAAATGAATACATATATAAAGGTTCCCTTAATCTCATTCCTTTGACTCAAATCTACCATAAGTTGACAAGACTCTCAAATTCACCATCACTAAAATGCAAACATACTAGATAATCATAAGGGCTTTCATAGGGTTATAATGGGGCTATAGGTAAAGACAAGAGGGGAACAAATGTCTTCGAAATGAGAAGCTAGAAACCATAACCTAAGAGCTAAATGAATTCAATGCATCATACTACATTCCTTTTCGACCATTATAATTTATCAGCAAAATACATCCCTAATTAAAGAGAGAAAGAGTCGAAAATCACAAGAATTGTAAATTCCAACAAGGCTAACACTTTCTTCCCTTTTTTTGCTTTTCTCTTTCTTTTTTCATTTTGTGTCATTTTTAAAATTTTTTTTTTTCAAATGGTTTAGCCAAGAGACAGTCATAACGAACTTTAAATTCCAGCTCTTCTCTAAACCTTGTACAATTAGATAAGGGATTTATCAAGATCTCACATCCCTTCACTAAACAACCAAAGCCCACTAAAAAAGACCAATCCACCTCACTAGTGACCTATCAAACTTGATGCAAAAGAATGAAATGCTCCTCCAGTCTTAGCTTAAGAGTAAGATAATCATTTGGCCATAGGCTATAATAGGAGACTCAAATCTGGAAAAATGGATATAGGCTCAAAGGGGTAGCAAGGGATATAATATACAACAAAGGTGGATATTTGGCTGTTGGATTTAACAAATTAAAGAAAAATGCCTCAATTATATTGCCTAAATGCTATGCGAAATGTGATCTTGAATGAGAATCAAAGCAAGTTCTAGAGAAATGATGTCAAGAAAGAGTTACACATGAAAGAACTATGAGACTAAATTGATAAATAGTCTCTAAAAGCTCAAAGCCTCACAGGACTTCTACCAAGGTCATAACTAACTCATTAGTAAACACATGCCAAAATTCATGTAAAGACTCATGGGGTAACTAACTCGCACTCAATACGTGGTCAAAACATGGATCTCGCTTTTGTAAACTCATTCTCAACATTTTATGCATAATTTGGGTGAATCAAATGATCAAACTGAACCAAAAAAGTCTACCAAATCTTAAAACATCATCATCAGCAGATTTTTTTTTGCCTTTTCAAATTTTTTTCAAAATTTTGTTTTGGAGTACATGCATGATCCTAATAACAATGCAAACAAAAATGTAAAGGGACTATTAAAAAAAAAACTAAAATGCAACCTAGAATGAAAAGAAAACTAAATGTACTTACTAATATACTACTAAACAAAACTAAAACCTAAAACAAAAACTCCAAAAACTATCACAAACAGCATAAATAAAGTACAAGCACACCGAACCAAATCAGGTATCAGATGCCAAATATAATGACTAACTCCCCTATGCTTGAATCATACATTGCCCTCAATGTGGGCACATAATAGAAAAAGAGAAGGGGAGTGGAACAAAGCAATCAGAAAGGAGGTGGTGGAGGAAAATGGGGTGGTTGGCTATAAGAGGTATGCCAATCCTTCCAGGTCTCTAGACATGCCCTATAGTCCTGAAAATATTGAGTCTGGGTAGTCAGCGTCCCACGAAGCTCATCGTGGTGCTCTTGGACAAAGTCACAAAGAGCAGCGCTCTCAGAAGCAACAAATGCTCGAAGGGAAAGTTGCTCCTCTTGAATATATCTAAGGGTGTCTTGGAGCTCGATATAGTTAGGAGGGGGTGGTTGAGAGAAAGAACTAGGTCCTTCTTGACTATAATGAGGGGCTAGATAATGGGATGCAGGTTGAAAACCTCATCATCACCAGTTATCCAATAAAGGTGGTTCGATCGACATTAGAAAGTAGCAAAAGCCGGTCCCCAGGGTAAATCCAACATAAACACCCAGCCTCAACTTTACAAAAGTTCATAATTTCAAAAATAGCTTGATCAAGCCGCTCGGACCTGGAAAGTCTATCCTTAGGATTGGGCTTAATACCCAAAAATCTAGCAATAATAGTCATAATACCACCTATGACTATCCTACATTTAGTGCTAACAATAGCATTATACAATTGTCTGGCCAAAAATGAACCGGGGTCAAGCTGGATACCATCAAGCATACAGGACAAAAGGTACAACTCAGATAATCTTGGGGCATTCTTACTATTGTCCCGAGCAAAGAAACAACAAGCTAAGATACGCTGAGCTACTCTAATGCAAGGGTTCCTAATGTGAGTCCACTTTGATGAACTAGTGCTGTACCTAACACTCCCCAAAAGTTCGCCCAAAAATGCATTCCGATTGAATTTGCAGGGGACTTGGCAGTTTGATAAATCCATACTTGGTGGAAAACCGAATGTACCATTAAATGTACCTAAGTCCAACTTGTAAAATTGTCCCTGTAAATAAAATGATATGTACCAGGCGAAACAATGAGACTCTCTAGTGACCTCGACATGGACCCAGTATGTCTGCTATTTTATTTCTAAAAAATGCACATACCACCTCGTACAAATAACCACCAAATATCATCTAACATTCCCAATTGAGCTAGCAATTCCTCATCATAATATCTAGTTACCACAACTACGCGTTCATTCAAACAATTATATCTGGCAACGTGATCAGAATTCGTTAAACCAAGGGGGTGAGGAATGTCACCTAGAGCTCACGCATTGGTGGAGGTTCGGGATGTCCCTTGAGGTCAGGTTGGTGCTTGACTTAAGGATCCAACCTCCTTGATGCTCCTTTGTCTCTTAGTAGGTGTTATTGTTACAAAATGAAACAAAAACAAAACTAAAACCTAAATAAGAAAATTTGAAGAAGAAAAATAAAGAAATTAAGTAAAAAGAAGAAGAATAAGAGAGTGAAAAAATGGGTATGGTGGATGAGTGAAGTGAGATGATTTTGAAGAAAAAGAAGTAGAAAGAGATGAAATTTGTGTGGAAAGAGGGACGATTAAGTGTAAAGGTATGATTTTGGGTAAAAATAGGTGAAAATGGAAAAGAAATGAGGTAAGAATGAAGGTTGTAGTCATGGAAGCTTAGAGAGAGAAAATGGAAGTAGAGAGAGAGAGTTCGTGAAGAAGATGAAGTGTGAGGGAAAATTAGGGGGCGTCGCAGTCAAAAACTTAGACCGCAGGCCATAGTAGGTTACCATAGTCCGACTGTGGTGTCTGTTGACTCCTTTTTCTTTCAATTTTTCTACATTGGCACCCTATGGCTGCGGTGCTGAGTATCCTGGCCGTGGTGCCAAAAATTTTATTCCATAGTTTTTGTTTTCTTTTTTTTCTGTTTCTCTTTTTTTTACAAACTACAAAAACTTAACCACTGCCGTAAGTGCACGATAGTCGTAGTATAGATTAAAAAATTACTCCTCAGGGGCCAATGTAATCTATCGAGCTTTATCTATCAAAATATGCTGAGTAAAATTCTAATTCCAGGGGTTTCTATTTAGCAACTTCTAATTCACTAATTTTAAATCAATTAAGAAAAAATGCCTAGGAATTCATGTAGTTACGAAAGTCGATTGGGTCAAAATGATAAGCATGTGCTTTTCTCTAATCGGTTAATCTCGAAAAATTGCAATTTCTGCAAAAATTTAGTCTATTCTTTCGAAATCAACCAAATGCCGAAACTAAGCAAAAGTCGTTTTTTCAAACTAATTTGTCTTAATCCAAGCTCCATATCTTCGGTTACACTCTAGTCCTTCTAACATGCAAATCTCTCTTTCGAGATGACCTTATGTCAGATTTTATTAAGTAGTCTAACAATCAAATATCAGCTTTCAGTTTTTCACTTAATTGTTTCAAGTGTGCAAGCACACTTTGGCAAAAAATTCACTCATAACATGATAATCACTTGATAGAACGAAATCAAACCAATCATGAAATAAGCATAATTCTATAGATTAAGACATGTTCGAACTACACTTTATAAACTACTAAATCCGTAGACAAAATAAACTACTTATACATAATTAAAGATTAAACAACTAACCAATATTTTGGTGAAATCTGAGAGGAAGAGTTTGACTCAGATACCCTTTCAACCAAGGGCTTCAAACCGCTTCAAAGTCAAACACACACACTCAAGATTTCTCATTAAAATAATAATCAAACTAAGAATCTTAACTAAAAAGAGCAAAATTTGAGAAAGAAAATGGACTATGCTATACTAGCTCCTTCTTCATTGCTGCTGAACAATGCCTTTTTATAGAAAAGTTTAGATCATTTCAGCCACACAGCCAAAGGAAGACGAAGAAGCAGCAGTCTCACACCTCACCACGGTCCATGGCAGTTACCACGGTCGGACCTTGGTCTTGGCTAGAACCGATTTTCTACTCTTTTCTTGCTCCACGGTGGTAAGTATAAATCAAACATAATTCTCTTTAAAATATGGCAAAATAGCCCTAAAATGATGTATACATTAAGCACTTATTAACCTCCTCCTGCACTGAATGTTGATTCGAATGCAACTGTAGAAAAATAGGCATGGCCAATACATCATGAGCCATACGGGCAAACAGGAGATATCAAGGACCATGTACTTTCCACGATCCCCACACATCGTCCCCTACTTCATTCTCTTTGAGTCCCTAATTTAGATATTTTTGTAACTCCGTCTTGATTATTCCACTTCCTCCATCTTGCCCTTTTAACTTCTTTCTTAATTGTGTTGCATAAAAGGTAGCTCCACTAGATGCATTACGCTTCTCAACTTCAGAGTGTGACCCAATACTTTGCCCACTTTGAAAAGTCAATGGCTTGAACAATTGTCATTACTCATCAAACAAAGCTTCTAATTTCTCTCTCACTTTCAAAGCTATAGCACTACCTTGTGCTTCAGTGAACAAATCACAAAGAGAAACCTCAAGACTGGCCAACTTATACCTAGGATCAAATATGGGAGCACCATATACACCAAAGGGTTCATTTTCTCAGATGTATCATAGTACTTATCATATTTTATCCTCATCCTGTTGGCAATTTCTTTAAAGTTTGTGACTCTTGAGCCAAGCTCCTCAATTTCATCACTTTCTTCATCATTAGCATCAATGGTCTCAACAACTTGTTCCAAGTATTTTAACATAGTATGAATTGCCACAATCTCAAAGAAAAGTAAGTTGGATGTCACATATGAAGTAGTAGGTAAACGCAAAGCCACATTATAAAAAACCTCAAAAACAACTAATAAGTGTTTAACTTGTTTCTAATCATTAGAGTTAGGAGATCTATCTGCATCATTATCTTTTGCCAACTCCACATTATAATAAGGGTCTTTTTTACTATACTTTGTGAATGCATGCTCATACACTACAGCAGTGTTAAACATCTTATAAAGTTTGATCTAGTGGGAACATCAAGGGATAAAGAAGCATTGCACCCAATTTTTTCTGCGACTAACATTCTTGAAATCTTTGCACCCTACTAGGAGATTGCCTAATAAACCTCAAAGTAGCTCGAACACGTTTGACTGACTTCCCAACAACCTTCAACCCATCCCATACAACCAAATTAAATGTGTGAGCAACACACCTAACATGTAAGAATTCCCCACTGGAGAAAAGATAAAGACTGTGTTGCTTAAACTCATCAATAAGGTAGTACAAGCAATGTTATTGCTCCCAATATTATCAACACTAATAATGTATAGTTTTGATACTAAACCATAATCCTCTAAACACTTTCGAAGAACAAGAGCAATATCATCACCTTTATGATGGGAAATGGCACAAAAATTCAATATTTTCTTAGGCAATTTCCAATCATTATTAATAAAGTGAGCAGTTATAAGCATATAGTTAATCCTCTGAAGTGAAGTCCCTGTGTCTGTTGTCACACGCACCCTTTGACATGAACGTGTAAGATATTCTTTCAATTTTGCCTTTTCATCCACATATATGTGATAAATGTCTCTTGTAATCATAATGCGACAACAAACAGACATCATTAGCCTAAATCTCACATTTTCAACAAACCTAAAGGGCAACTCATCAATTATAATCATTTTGGCTATAGACTCCCATACCTAATGAGGATTCAATACCCATGCCTTCAATATAGCTTCTCTTTCATTGTTTTGATCCTTTTCAAATACTAGCTGAGTTTGTGTCTGTTTGCATTGTTTATCAGTTTTTCAAGTTCTTCATTCCATTCTTAGTAGAATTGTCCTTATATATTATGCCACAATACTTACACTTACCGGCCACTCTTTTGCCATTGTCTTTGATCTATTTGAAATGTTCCTAACACTCAGCCCTTTCAGTGAACTTTCTAGCTACTTATTTACCCTTGCTTTGCCTTTTTGTTGTTCTTTCATTCGCCTCTTCCTCCTCTTCAATTTCAATTGGATCATTTTGTTGGTGCTCACTTGGAATATTAGTATCCATATCAACCGATTCTTCCATTGTTGACTACTTCTCTTTTTGGATTTAGAGCTCAACATCTAGCATTGATAAACAATTATGGAAAATATATATAATAAGTAACTAGCAATATATATAGATCAAGTTACTTTAAAAAATAAAAACACAAAACTTACATTTTGAGAATAAGCCTTAAGGGACTTCATGATGACTAATCAAATTGAAGTCAGCTTTAAATATTACACCTGAAAAAAACAAAGGCTTATTGTGAAACACCCACGCACTTGGCCAAGTCCTCAATATTTTTGTTTTATATTTTATTTTATGGAGGATGGGAGATATTCTTTTTCCTTTTTCAGTTTTTTTTGGGGGGTGGTGGGGGTGCTAGCCTAATTGCCTAATATTGTCATAACGAATTCATCATTTTTTCACATATTAGATGACAACAATGTTATTATAATAAATATTTCAGTTTTTGATAATTAAGCGAAGCAATCGTATATCAAAAGACAATAACGTGATTAAGGTGATAATCATTTTGTTTAAATCAATGTGCTGAAATATCAAGATGATAATAACTTGTGGGCAACTTCAACATTTATTGATAAACATCAAGTAAAGTCTAAACTCTAAAGGGTATGTTATAGCGTTATACAGTGATTACAGTCAGTAATGGTTGTCTTCATTCACATACTCACAACAACAGCATTCATAAGTCTTTTAAACAAGGAGCATGAGCATCAATACAAAATTGTCTTGATGATAATAAACCCTACCAAATTACCATGAAAGTTAGGCACTTAGGCAAGAAGACTGAGAGATGGAACATTTGATTGGGCAACGGTGGTTGGCAGCCTGGCAGAGGATCGGCGGCCGACTGCGGGGAGGGACAAGCGTGCATCGGCAGCATGCGAACTGGGCAGGCAGGCAGGGGATGAGTGTTCGTGGCAAAAATATATTATTTTTACGATACTTTTACGCCTGATTTATGCTCGTAATAATTGTTATTTTGAGGATTTTTTTGATTTTATTTTATTTTGTAGGTATCGAATAATTATGGCAAAAAAACCGAAAACAGATGACAAATGCTGGGAATAAAGCAGTGGGCCAGACTACTCAAACCCAACCTAATCCTTAAACCCATTATCGTGTTTAGCCCAAAGGAAAGAAAAAGAAAAATAAAAGAAAAATAAAACCTAAATTCTACCTAGCCCACCTCACGTGCCAGGCACGTGACTTGTAAAACCCCCGCTTCTTTTAACTCTCAGTTTTCTCTCTCCTCTCTCTCTCTTTAGCGGCTCATCATCTTCGTCCATAATGCTAGTGCAGCACTCCAAATCACCACCCCCCATCTAACAGAATGCAAGCAGCAACCAATAGATTGCACCATCTCCTTTGCCCACGCGTTTCCCAATGGACGGTGTATATCGAACGAGTTTGGGTACAAATTGAAGAGCACTCTGCACTAGTAAAGAGGTTAGGAGGACTTTTAGGTTGATTTAGTTTTAATTTTTGAAATTTTAGCTTAAATTCACATGTGTTTTTTTGATTTTTTCCAATTTAGGGTCTGATAATTTCGGTTAGGGTTTGATGTTAGTTTGGGTTTTGGGTTTGAATTTCATGTAATTATGCGTCAATTTCTTGTTTTCTGATTGTAATTCATAGTTTTAGTTAGTTTTTGCAAGGATTGGATCTTAGTCTTGGTTAATTTAGTCATCCCCTCCTCTGTTTTCATCTTGATGACACGGCTATAGTGTTTCCACCATTAATGGCGATGGGTGAAGTTCCTTTTTGATCTGGTTGGCCTTGAGCTCTGTTTGTTCATCTCCCCTGTTCCAGGTTATGAGTTTATTCACCTCCTCTGTTAGTTTTGCTCTCGGTTTCCCCCTCCTAGTAGTAGCTTTCTTAGTTTTTTGCTGATTGGTAATGCAGTTGTATACTGTTTTCTTTGGTTTGGTTGACGCAACTATTCTAAGCCTCTATTTCGATTACTCATGCTCTAGTTGATGTTAGTTTTGTTTGATTTGGAGTGATGATTATGATATGCTTAGTTTGGTTGGCTGAATCCGAGTCCCCACCCCTTCCCTTGATTCTGATATTTACGCTGTGTGTTCTATGAATGGTTCGGCTGAATGATGATGATGGTTTGATGGTTGGATGCATTTAGAATAAGTTATTTACTATAGTTTTGTTGATATTATGGTTTGATTCATGTATTATGGTTTGATTTTGTTGATATAGTTTGATGGTTTTGTTGATGGTTTTGTTCGAATATGATGCTTTGATGGTTGGTCAAATGGTCTTGTTGATATAATTTCAGCTTGACTTAGTTTGCTATGGTTTTGTGACTATTCTGAAGTTTAATCTGAAATTGTGAGTTTAATCTGTAATGGTTTCGTTGTTGGCTACGGCGTGAACAATGGTTTGATATGGTTCGAATGAATTGCTATTTGGTTTTATTTCTCGATTTATATTGTTTAAGGTAGTTTAGTTACGTTGATCTATGCTTTAGTTTTTCTTGTTGATTATTCCTTCAAGTTTGTTTCCTTAGGTTTCTTACTTGTGAGGCTTAGTAGCTTGGTTTGGTTACTTGGGTTTCCTAATCATTATTTCTTCTTTTTATTACTTAGTTAAAATTTTCTAAATCAAGTATTTCCTTAGGTTTAAGTAATGTTAGTTTTAAAAATTTCAGTGACCTAGGTCTTTCCATCGTCCCTGAGGAAATGACTGTCAAGTACTACAGCGAAAGCCTTATGCTTCCGGCATTCTATTTTACATCAAATTTATCGTACAAGTTTTTGGCACTGTTGTTGGGGAGAACACATAAGATTAGGTCATATTTTCATTTTCTTAGCTACTTTCTTATTAGTTGTATATGTTATGTCTTACTTTGTTTATTTCATTAATTGTTACTGAGCTTAGTTCATTTCTTGAATTTTCCCAAAATCAAAAAAAAATAAAAATTAGAAAGCCTGAAATCCAAAAAAATTGGAAAAACTTGAAATCACAAAAAATTAAAAACGCTTAAAATTGAAAAAAAAAATTTGAAAAACTTGAAAACCACGAAAAAAAAGGAAATTTTAAAAAACCTTAAAGACAAAATGGCAAGTTTCTGTTTCCTTCAGTTTGAGTATTTTTTTCCTTTTCTTAGTTTTGTTTTTATTAGTTGCTTATACTTTAATTTACTTCGTTATCAGTTGTGATATATTTAGTTCATTCGTCAAAAAAAATCTAAAAAACTTATAAAAATTTAGAAAATTTGAGACTTCAAAAGGGGTTGATTGACAAATCACTTGGAATTTAATTAGAGTTTTAGTTGCTTTATTTTGTTTTAGAGTTTGGTTTTTGTTGGCATTTGTCTTATTTTTATTTTAGGGATTGATTAACTTTTTGATTTGGTTACCTTTTATTTATAAATCACCTTTAGGGTTGACTAATATTTTTATTTGGTTGTGTATTTAAGAAAAAAGGAAAAAAAAATTAGAAAATTGAAAAATTCAAAAAAACAGAAAGAGAAAAAAAAGGACCAAAAATATGACTTCTTTTTTGGTGAAGGCGTGGGGTTTACATGACTATTTGGGTTAGAGACCCTGAAAATCAAAGACTAGTTAGGAGTGAGCCTGACACTGACTTAGAATCCGAACCTGAACCTAACCTTGCGTTGCGGAATATGGCACAAGAAAGGACTTTAAGTGACATTTTCTATCCTTCTAGGACTGCTTTGCTGTCATGTTTTGTTATGCCTAACCTTGCACCAAATGTGACCTTCAAATTAAAATCCCGTTATACTAAGATGCTCCTAAATTCACAGGTTTAGAGGATGCTTATTTGTTTTTGAGGGAATTTGAAGCAGTTTGTTCTATGATACATTTCCCTAATATTCCCATTGATGTTGTGTGAACGAGATTGATTCCTTTTGCTTTGAAAGATTTTGTTAAACATTGGATGTATGGCTTGGTTGCTAATTCTGTTACTTCTTAGAATGATTTTGTAAGATTGTTCTTAAGAAAATATTTCCCTAATGCCAAAACTGTTAAGCTGAGGAATGAAATCAATCAATTTGTGCAACTTAATAGGAAATCATTTTGGAAATATTTTGATAGGGTTAAAACTTTGTTGACCCAATGTCCCTATCATGGTTTAGGCCAAGCACATTTGTGCCAGATTGTATATGAAGGACTTGATCAACAGACTAGGACCATGGTAGAGTCCATGTGTCAAAGTGGCTTTCTTTCTAAGAACCCCACAACTGCTTGAGAGTTTTTAGAGGACTTGGCTGAGAAAACTATGCAGTAGGAAACCGCTCGCGATGACAGCCTGAGTTGTAGGTCTGCCAGGGGTGGTTTTTATTCTATCTCTGATGTTAATCACTTAGAGTTTAAGATTGTTGTTTTAGAAAATTTGTTGTATGGATTATCTCCCCAGATGTCCCAGTTATCTCAGACCTCTACAGTGTCTTATTCTCATTGTCAGGCCCTAGATCATTCTTTGAGTACTTGTCCTTATTTTGCTCATTAGTTGGCAACTAAACAAGAGCAAGCAAGTATGGCCTTATGGAGACCTAAGAATGACCAATTCTCCCCTTATTACAACTCAGAATGGAGGAATCACCCTAACTTTTCATGGAATAGTGGACCAAATGCTATGATTCCTAATTCTCAATCTGGGATGTTTCCTGCAAACAACTCTCAGCCCATCTCTCATCCCTCAAACTCCTTCCAGAGATGAGCTTTTTTAAGTGTGCCTAATGCACCTAGACCCCCATCTCTCATAACTCAAGTTTAACCTCCTCCTAGTTATACTGATATTGATAAAATGAAGAGGAGAATCAATAACAATATGGAGAGAATGATTAATGCTAACAGAATAATGAGAATGATGATCGAATAATTTTCCCAGTTAGCGTCATCCTCTAAGGAACCAAGTACTTTCTCAAGTCAATTTGAGGTGAACCCTAAAGGTCATGCCTCTGCTTCTTCTAGTAACCTTAATGAGCCTGTGAGAAAAGTAAATGTGGTTATATATCTCCATTCTAGTCAAGAGATTGATTGCCAAGTTAGAAATCCTAATGAACATTGCAGGTATCCTCACCAATTCTTCCAGAATTCTTCTCCCACTTCTACTCTAGATGCTGGTCCATCTAGTCAATCAGAGAATACTACTGATGGTATCTCCAATGCTTTAGATAGTCCTTCCTCTCTTAAGTCACCTTCTAAGAGAGAGGAGTTCCAAGAGAAAGACTCCTCTAACTCAGCATGTTCTTCACCTTCTAGGGATTCTTCCTCCCCTTTTTCTTCTGTAAAAATCCAGATGCCTTTACCTTCTTTTCCCCATAGGTTAAAACAGAAAGATCAAGATCATATTTAGAAGATTAGAGAGACTTTCTCTCAAGTAAAGATCAACATTCTCCTACTCGATGCTATTCAGCAGATGTCTCCTTATGCTAGATTCTTAAAGGAGCTATATACCACAAAGAGAGCAATTGGTGTACCTAAGAAGGCTTTCTTAACCTCTGGTGCTAATTCTATCTTTTCTTAGATCCTAGTGAAGTATAAGGACCTTGGTTACCCCACTGTGTCTATAGTCATAGGAGATGAACTCATTCACAGAGGATTGCTTGACTTAAGGGCTAGTGTTAACTTGATACTCTTTACTGAGTATGAGAGGTTAGAGTCAGGTGAGCTTAAACCTACTAAGATGGTCATTCAACTGGCTGATAGATCGACTAGGGTGCCCCAGGGGGATAGTCGAGGATGTGCTTATTAGAGTGGGTGAATTTATTTACCAAGTAGACTTTATTGTGATTGAAACTAAGAAGGTGTCCAACTTAGCTAGTCAGGTTCCTGTGATTCTAGGACTTCCTTTCTTGCCCACTATCAATGCCCTCATTAACGGCAGGAATGGTATGATGAGACTGTCTTTTGGCAACATGACTGTGAAATTGAACATCTTTAACATGGAAAGATAGCTTTCTGGATTTGATGACATGGAATTTTCTACTCTTAACTAGGTAGGCAATTTTGTATTCGATGATGCTTTTGATGATGCATTTGTTACTGAGTATGAGTCATTTCTCACAGATGATGAGCCTGAATATGATGTGTTTGAGTTTGATAACTTATGCTCTACTGCTGATTGCTTGCTCACTACTGTGACTGAATTTGTCGCTAAATCTGTTTCCCCTGGTGCTCTTGAATTGAAACCCCTTCCTGATTCTATTAAGTATACATTCTTAGGACCCCGATGAATCCTTAGCTGTCATTATTACATCTGATTTGGATCGGGACCAAGAGGACAAATTCATTTCTTTACATAGAGAGACCAAGGAAGCTTTAGGATGGACTTTAGGGGATGTTAAGGGTATTAGTCCTTCTATTGTGCAACATAGAATTTATTTAGAGGACAATGCTAAGCTCTACTGTGACCATCAATGGTTAGGCCATGGATTATTTATCCTATTTCTGATAGTGAGTGGATTAGCCCTGTTCAAGTTGTTCCTAAAAAGACTGGTATTACCGTGATTAGGAATGACAAGAACGAGTTAGTCCCTGCTCGAGTTCAATCTGGGTGGCGTGTGTGTATAGATTATAGAAAATTGAATGCTGTCACTAGGAAAGACCATTTTTTTCTGCTCCTTTTTGGATCAAATGCTAGAGAGGTTAGCTGGACATTGCTTCTATTGCTTTTTAGATGGATATTTCGGCTATACCTAGATCTCTGTTGCTCTTGAGGGTCAGGAGAAGACTATTTTCACTTATCCATTTGGAACATATGCATTTAGAAGAATGCAGTTTGGACTGTGCGATTCCCCTGCTATCTTTCAAAGATGCATGATTTCTATTTTCTCAGATTTAGTTAAGCAATGTATAGAAATTTTCATGAATGACTTTTCTGTGTTTGGATTTTCTTTTGATGATTGCTTATCTAATCTGAAAAAAGTGTTGGAAAGGTGTAAGGAGAAAAATTTAACTTTGAACTGGGAGAAATGTCACTTCATGGATAAAAAGGGTATAGTCTTAGGACATATTATTTGTCAAGATGAAATTGAGGTAGACAAAGCTAAGACTGATCTGATTGTTAATCTTCCCCCTTCCACTTGTGTGAAAGAGGTGCGTTCTTTTCTTAGATATGCTAACTTTTATCGTCGTTTTATTAAGGACATTAGTAAAATTGCAAAGCCTTTGTCCAATCTGCTAGCTAAGGATGTGCCATTCATTTCTCTCAAGAGTGTCATGAGGCATTTTCTAAGCTTGAGGAGGCCTTAACCGCTGTTCCTATTCTTCATCCTCCTATTTGTGGAGAACCATTTGAACTGATATGTGATGCATCTAATTATGCTATTGGGGTTGTGTTAGGACAGCGTATTGATAGGAAACCCCATGTTATTTACTATGCTAGTCACACGTTGAATGATGCCCAACTGAATTACACTGTTACTAAAAAAGAATTTTTAACTGTGATCTTTAGTTTTGAAAAGTTTAGATCCTATCTGATTAGGTCATACGTGGTTGTTTATACTAACCACTGTGCCCTTAAGCACCTTCTTTCTAAGAAGGATGCTAAGCCTAGACTTATGAGATCGATTTTGCTTTTGTAAGAATTTGACTGTGAAATCAAGGACAAGAAAGGTTCTGTTAACCTTGTAACTGACCATCTGTCTAGGATCTTCTATAATAGAGAGCATGAGTCCAGTGTTTCTGAGTGCTTCCCCAATGAGCAATTGTATGCTATTCACCCTGATTCTTGTTATGCTGATATTGTGAACTACTTAATTGCTGGTAGGATCCCTGAGGGTTGGACTAAGAATGACAGAGATAGATTATTCTACCTGGTAAAGTTCTTTATTTAAGATGACCCATATCTGTTTAGTACTACTTTGATCTAGTCTTTAAGAGGTGCATTCCCAACCATGAGGTGAGAAATGTTCTTTCTTCTTGTCATGACCAGGTGTGTGGAGGGCATTTTAGTGGTAGGAAGATAGCAGCCAAGGTTCTTCAATGTGATTTTTACTGGCCTACTTTGTTTTAAGATGCATTTGAGTATTACAAGAGTTGCACTGGATGCCAACAGTTGGGTAGAATAAGCAGGAGAGATATGATGCCACTGAGCCCCATCATTGTTGTAGAGGTTTTTAATGTGTGGGGTATTGACTTTATGGGGCCATTTTCATCTTCCTTTGGGAATGAGTACATTTTGTTAGTTGTGGATTATGTTTCTAAATGGGTTGAGGCTATCCCTTCTAAGATTAATGAAGCTAAAGTTGTTGTGAAATTTCTTAGGGAGAACATCTTTGCTCGATTTGGTATACCCTGTGCTATCATTAGTGATCAGGGCACCCATTTTAATAATAGATCTTTTGATGCCTTACCGAAGAGGTATTCCGTAGTCCAGAAGCTTGCTACTCCCTACCATCCCCAAACCAGTGGCCAGATTAAAGTGTCCAATCGGTAGATTAAGCAGATTTTGGAAAAGACAGTGAGTAGGAATAGGAAAGACTGGGCTGATAAGCTGGTTGATGCTCTTTGGACATTTAGGACGGCTTTCAAAACTCCCTTAGGTATGTCACCTTATAGGGTAGTTTATGGTAAGCCTTGTCATTTACCTGTAGAGATAGAGCATAAAGTTTGGTGGGCCATTAAGAAGCTCAATTATGACTTGACAGAGGCAGGCGAGGAGAGACAACTGCAACTGAGTGAGTTTGATGAGATTAGGGCTAAGGCTTCTTAGTGTGCTCGATCTTCCAAAGAGATGGTGAAGTTGTTTCATGATCGACATATTTTTCGGAAAGATTTGCCTCGAGAGTGAAAGTACTCTTGTATAACTCTAGGCTCCATCTACTTCCAGGGAAATTGAGGTCCCTATGGACAAGCCCTTATATTGTCTCACATGTTTTTCCCTATGGTGCAGTTGAAATTCAAAATCCTCATAATGGTGTCAGCTTCAAAGTGAATGGCCAGCATTTAAAACCATTTTTAGAGCTGCCGGCCAAGAAGATGTAGAGTGTCTGATACTTCACGAACTTAGCCATGATCGATGATTGTGATCTGAAATAGCTTGGGTGTATTTAGCACCTGACCTGGTTTGCTAGAAACTTCATCTCTTCTCTCTCCCTCTTTCTCTCTTTTCTTCTTTCTTTGTTTTATTCCAGTTTCTTTATGTGTAGTTGGTTGCTGTTCTTTTTCTATGATTGGTTGTGTTGTTTTTTGAGTCTTGTCATATGTTTCTTTTTAGATTTCTCTTTTGGTCATTATGTGTCTGTTCCACTTCCAATGAGGACATTTTGGCATGGGGGTGGGGTACCCATGTGTACATACTTTTTTTGAAAAATTTTGAAAAATTCAAAAAGATTTTGGTTTTGTTTTGGTGGAAGTTTATACTTTGTCTTATTAGCTTAAATCCCCCGTACTTTGATTATTAGCTTATATATAAGTAGGATGTGTGCGAAAAGTCTTCGACCTCAGTGTGACATTCTAAGCCCTAATTCTACCCCCAATTGTTCATTATAGATTGTGTAATCCATTCCTTGTTTATTCCTTCATCAAAATCTTTAAGTCTTAGGCTTTCATGATTCTCCCACTTACTTGTGACACGATTACTCTGAAAAAATGAAAAAAAAAAGAGAGAGCATATTATTATATAAAGAAGAGAAAAATAAAAAAGATGAAATAAAATTTGGAATGACAAGTATCCCTTTGAGGCATGCATTACTAAGCATTAACCTTTGAGGCACGTGCCATTGATTGTCACCCTTTGAGGCAATATTACTACTGGGAAAGCTTGCTCCCAATGTTATTATGTCTATAATGTAGTTGTGTTAGTTAAGTGGAATTGAGTTTAATTCTGATAAATCTAAACCTTAGAATGATACACTTGCACACGAGCATTGGGATGAATTCAGAATCTTGATGTACAATGGGGTGAAAAATTAGTATTCTGACGTCATTTATGGATAGAGGAGTTTGAAGTACATTCTGTGCATATGCCGGTTAATAACTTGGCTACATGGGTGATTGAGTTGATTAGAACGTGTGTATATCTTTTCCTAATTCTATACATATTAGCTTCGAGAAAACCAAAAAAGATTTTCTTTTCGAAATAATTTTTGCGAGTATTTCATTTGAAAACCCTCACGAGATCTCACTCGTCTACTTTGGAGATCTAGGGCTTTAAAGGGCTTGTTGCATACGCTAAATGCAACCGTGATTCCTGTGAGAGTGAGTTAGGACTTTCTTTTTCTTGTTTTTTATTTTTAGTTAGTTTGGATTGTTTTACTCGAGAGCGAACAAAATCTTGGTGCAGGGGTATTGGTTCTTGCAGAAAAGGTGTTATTTTTACGACACTTTTACGCCTGATTTATGCTCTTAATAATTATTATTTTCAGGTTTTTATTTGATTTTATTTTGTTTTGCAGGAATCGAATAATCGTGGCAAAAAATGGAAAAAAAAGACAAAAAATGTCGGGAATAAAGCAGTGGGCCAGATTACTCAAACTCAACCCAATCTTTAAGCCTACTATCTTGTTTAGCCCAAAGGAAAAAATAAAGGAAAATAAAACCTAAGTTTTACATGGCCTGCCTCACGTGCTAGGCGTGTGACTTGTAAAAGCCCTCGTCTTTCAACTCTCAGTTTTCTCTCTCCTCTCTCTCAACTTCGGCCTGAAGAAGAACCTGAAACCCCTCTCTTACTCCATTATCGCCATCTTCCCTAGCTCTGCTCTCTCTCTTTCTTAAGCAGCTCATCATCTTCATCCATAACGCCAGTGCAGCATGCGAAATCACCACCCCCATCCAACGGAATTCCAACAGCAACCATCAAATTGCACCATCTCCTTTGCCCACGTGTTTCCAGATGGACGGTATAGATCGAAAAAGTTTGGGTACAAATTGAAGAGTATTGGCACCAGTAAGGAGGTTAGGAGGTCCTTTAGGTTGATTAAGTTTTAATTATCAAAATTTTAGCTTGAAATTCACATGTGTTTTTCGAATTTTTTCAATTTAGAGTTTGAAAATTTCGATTAGGGTTTGATGTCAGTTTGGGTTTTGGGTTCGAATTTCATTGAATTATGCATCGATTTCATGTTTTCTGGTTGTAGTTCGTAGTTTTACTTCATTTTTGTAAGGATTGGATCTTAGTTTGGTTAATTTATGTAAGACCTGCTTTCTTTATTTTAAGTTAACTTGGCTGTCTTACCTTCTACGTTATAAAATTCGTATTTTTATTAACCATATAAATTAAATTATTATTGATGTGCTTATGTGAGCAATAATTTTATTAAAATGAATATTTCTGTCGCTATTGATATTATTATTATTATTTTTGAAACTCTTCTGGTGACTTTTAGTAAGCGTTAATAATGGTTATTAATGAGTACTAAATTAAGTAGGAATACAAATACGATTAGGTTGTTTATCTTAGAATTAGTTTTGAGGTTTAATAAATTGAACCTAGACATATTTGGGAACAAACAATCGATGAAGGATTGTGTTATCGGTTTGGGTTTAGAATAAGGCATTCAAGATTGGACTAGCTAATTTAGTCGATAAGCTACCTTGAAACCATATATATATATATATATCAAAAGGGGGCCAAGCCCTTCTCTTTCTCAGCCAAAAACACAAAAGGGGGCCTTTCTTCAAGCTCCTCACGACCCTCATCCCTGACAACCACCACGCGAAGAAAGGAGAGAGAGAGAGAGAGAGAGAGAGAGAGGAGAGAGAGAGGGTCGACGGAGGGCGAGATGGGGCCGGCGACGACGGCGGCCCACCGGCGAGTCAGGTGTCGGTTGACCAATGCTTCCACTTCGCGAGGAGAGAGAGAGAGGTTGAGCGCGCAGAAGGAACGAGGGGGGAGAGCACGATAAGGCTTCAGACGCCGACAACTAGGCTGGTTCCGGTGACCACTGGGGAGTCCCAGTAGTAGTAGCTAACGAGTGGGGGAGCAAGGATCAAACCAATTGCATGCGTGCCACCAACCAAACCCTAGCATACATCAAAACCACCAACGACCACCGCCACCGTGGCTAGTCTGAGTAGCCCAATTAGCCAAGGAATCAAGTCCTCTAGCTTGGAGTCCAGGTAGTTGTTTCTCGCCGCCTAAGTATTAGTAGTTTTAAAATCAGTTTAACCCTTAAGTTGCGATGTATGTCAGTTTAAGTTTAGTCAGATTAACTGAAATTATGCATGTCCTGTTTCAGCTGAATTGAGTTTAAATCAACGCATGTTAAGTTTAGTTAGTTTATACCTGAAAGTGACTTCGAAATAACCTAACGATGCCTTAAATTGATATATGTTAGTTTAGTTTAACTAATGCTTGAAAATGGCTTCTAATCAATATATGTTAGTTTAGTTAACTAATGCTTGAAAATAGCTTTGAATTAAAATGAGTGTTTAGAAGCAATATATGTACACTTAGTTAATTCATGGTTGTTTAATAGCTTCGAAATGAAATATGAATGCTTAGAATCCATACTTGTGTGATTAGTTAGCTTATACCTGAACAGTGACTTCAAAATAATAAATGAACACCTCGAATGCATGTCTGCCTATTTAGTTCAATCACACTAGTAGCCTTGGAAATAATTTATGAATGTTAAAACGAGCATGTTTACCCCTTGATTGTAATACATGAATGTAATCGAGTTTCATGCCTTGTAAGTTTAATTCAGTTTGCTAAGCATTTGTTTCAAGTTAATGCAACATGGATATATATTTATGTATATATGGTTATAACTGTTGGCTTTAGCGCATTGCTGAATCATATCTGCTTGCTCGATAAGTTATGCATTGGTAGGTTTATATACCATTTTTCAGTATGACCTAGGGGTTAGAATGCTAGATTGTGAAATTGAGACCGAGATGGTGGTTGGATGGTTTGAGATAGAACTATGAGTGGTTCGAGGTTTCATATGGTCAGTTGTTATGTGGGGAGGGAGCCTGGATTGTGATTTACCGCAATCATGTGGATTGCGAGGCCATGTGTGGCTTATTCTGCTACGTTGGATTATAAAGTGCCATGTATGAAACCCTTCCCTCTTAAAATTGTTAAATGATGCTATGAGAATGATTTGTGAACTTAATAATCTTTAAAAGGGCCGTTAAAAGCATGTTTTCACCATTTTGAATGTTTCTAAAGGTTCACCAATCGCCTGTTGGTTTGTAAGATGTTTGTAGTATAGAATGATCCTAAATCGTCGAACTAATCAGTAACTGACCTAATTGAACAGTCGATAGGTTTAGAAAGTTTAAAAGTGAACTAAAAGTGAGTTCGAAAATGTTTTAAGGCTTTGGTTTATTTATGCCTTCCCCTTGAGTTCAAAAAGGGTTGAAATGAAGTGAAGAAGGGCAACTAAAGGAGTTTTGTTATGAAACTTAGTTTGAGTTATATGCTAGCTTAGTACTTTATGTTTCGAATGAGTTTTGAATTGTGAGTTAGCAAATTCATTACGATTTTAAAAGGGTTTCCACGTTGAAAATGAAAGACCCATAACCAATGGTAGGGTTGTAGGCTATTTTGCTGGATAAGCAAATATATGAATAAGCATAAGCATGCATATGTGTAAGTAATTATGTTTATGTTTGTGTGTACGTTGAGGAGCTACTATAGAAACTTTAAGCTTAAGTCTGAGAGCTGGGGATGGTGGCTTAGTATCCTGCCTGCCATAACATAAGCTATGTTAAGATGACTCAGGGATGGTGGTTTGAATCCTGCCTGAAGTCTCGGTATGGAAGTTATGTCTCAGCATAGTATGATGTCTGTCCGGATAGGCGTATGTTGCCGCTCGAGTTTGGCCGGCTCAGGATGGTAGTAACAAAGTACCTCTAAGAGTTTAGTGTCCTCACTTATGTGATCAAATCATTATGTATGTTTCTTTTAATAAACGATGATCTTACGCCAATGGAATTTTCCTAATGAATAAGAAAAGTAGTTAGCATTACCCCTTTTTAAGTATTTTAGAAAGAAAGTTTTTAAGGGTTATTATGAGACCAATATGAGCCCAAAGAGGCTAAGAAAAGAGTTCTTATGAGCCTAAAGAGGCTAAGTAAAGTGTTTTCAGAAAAAAAAGAAAGATTTTCATCCACATCATGTGAATAAGAATCTAAGTCCAGTACAAATGACATTCCAAGTACAACATGGTCGTACCCTTGTAATGTATCGAGCATATGAGTTTGAATGTGCATGTTTATCTAATGAAAGTTCGTGGCATAATCTCTGCTTTATAAGTTTAGCATCTCATATGAGTGAATTAGATAGATAAAACATAAATCACGAATTTATCACATAATCTATGAAAGAAAATTCTGTGCATAGCCTCGTTGCTTGCTTAAGTGCTTGACTCCTTGTTAATAAAGGAGCTTAGTCATTCAGGGACCTAGAAATGTGTTTGAGTGGTTAAAATAAAGTTTATGGTTAGTGATACTTTCATAAGGGGTTTATGAATGCCTAATATGATAGTAAAGTATGAATACGTGATATGTGACTATCAAAGATATTATTGCCTGCAATGATTTTGGTTTTAAGGGGTCAGGGGACACTCATTGAGTGTGTGGTTGCTCATCCCACTACTCTTTCCCCTTTTTCCATAGGTTTTCTTTATGACAGGAAGAAGTTGAGTCAGCTATACCGAAATGGAAGTTACCTTTGCTTAAAGGGAGTCAAGTGTGCCCATACTGAAGTAGTCTCGCTGCTTGATGATGTTATAAAATGTATTCTTAGTTTGTAAATGTATGTAAATCAAGTATTCTAGTTCATGTAATGCATATGGTATAAAGCCCGCTCTGTATGGCCGTACGAGCCAACCATCTAATTAGATAGATGTCTTCTTGGTCAAAGTTAGTTATGTTTTGGGATGTAAACCTCATTACTCTGGTTATGTGAACCGTTGAGTTGTATCTTTCATTTCTTGTTTATTAATAAAATATATTGTTTGAATACTCCAAGCAAATTGCTCGTTGAGTTATGAACTCCGACGCATGGCCATTGAGCTTATTTTAAAATGTTGTACGCTTCCGTTGATCGTAAGGGTTTATTGTAAGACTTTTAGCCTAAAAATAGTCAGTTTTTAGATGAAACTCTGTCCGTTCTGCCCTAAAAATTTAAGTAAAAAGTTAAGAGAAAGTAACACTCCCAGCCCTAGGGGACGGGGTGTTACAATTTAGTCATCCCCTCCCTTGTTTTCATCTTGGTGGCATGGCTATGGTGTTTCCACCATTAACGGCTATGGGTAAAGTTCCTTTCTAATCTGGTTGGCCTTGAGCTCTGTTTGTTCGTCTTCCATGTTCTAGGTTCTGAGTTCGTTCACCTCCTCTGTTAGTTCTGTTCTCGGATTCCCCCTCCCAGTAGTTAACTTTCTTGGTTTTTTGTTGATTCGTAATGCAATTGTATACTGTTTTCTTTAGTTTGGTTGTTGCAACTATTCTAAGCCTCTATTTTGATTGCTTATGCTCTGGTTGATGTTAGTTTAGTTTGATTTAGGTGGATGATTATGATCTGAACCTATAATCTTTTTAGTTTGGTTGGTTGAGTCTGAATCCCCACCCCCTTCCCTTGATTCTGATATTTATCCTGTGTGTTCTATGAATGGTTTGGCTGATGATGATGGATTGATGGTTGGATGCATTTAGATTAAGTTATTTGCTATTGTTTGGGATGAGACACGGAGAGTAAGGGCCATAGGGAAAAGGCTGCACTAAGGAACCATGATTTCGTAAACATGTCTGCGTATGCATGAGCGGTGAAAGTTGTGACATATGATTTTGTAAACTGTGAATGACGGTAAAGACTAAAGAGTGACCTAAAGATAGGCACACAACACTGCCACCTATTGAGTACTGAAGGTGAGGGGTTAGGGAAGGGGAATGCACTAGGCTAGCAGTTACACTATACAAACAGTCAAACACAAACAAAACTAATATGACAAAGCTTTCTTTTGCTTCATCAATACCTAAAATAGGTTTACTTTCATCTTGAACCAAAATAGGCTTTTCCTTATGAACTAATATCTTCTCTTAGACAACAATTGGTTTTTCTTTCAAGAGTTCTTCTTCAATGAGTTGATATGGCTTGAATCTTAAATCCATATGTGACTTAAGCTTCCTCCAAGTATTAATTTTGAGCTTACCTTGAAAAGCTCTCTGTCTTCTAAGGCATTTAAGCCAATAGTAGGCATAATCTCGGAGTTTTTGAGTATCTATCAAGAAACTCTCTTCGTTGCAACATCCTTCAGCGTCAAAATAATCTTCAAGTGTTTTAACCCATCTCAAATAAATGGTAGGATCCAAATTATTACCATCAAGGCTAGGAAGCTCTTTCATGGCCTTTACCATTTGCGTCATTTGCTTGCTAAACTCTCTTATTCAAGCTTGAAGCCCAACAATGGCCCTATGTATCTCATTAGCCATGGTTTTAAGATGTTTGCAGGTAAAAGAAGGGAAAAGAAATGGACACAGGGAAAAGCACGGACGTGCTTGATAAGCACGGTAAGAAATCGTAGGAAAAGGGGAGGCACGGTTGTGCCGTTGGGTACGGGGTCCCCATGCTAATTTTCTGACTATGGGAACCAAGATTTCAAGATTTGGACCATCATCAACAAAGGAGATTATGTTGTAATGGAAGCCAAGAAAGGAGAAAATGGGGAGGAGATTAGTCCATAAGCTAAGGAAGAGTTCACTGAAGAATAAAGTATCAAGACTGACAAAAATCATAGAGGCATGAACATTCTCTACTTATCAGGCATATACGTACTTGTGATACTGCCAAATAAATGTAGACACTCTTGTCACTACTCATATAGAGATAAACCAAGTCAAAGAAACCAAAATAAGCCTTTAGTTCTTTATTATGAATTGTTTGAAATGTTACCCAATGAATCCATTACGTAGATGTATTTAAGATTCCCAAACATTGTCGACAATCTCAATCTTTATAAAGAACCTGCTTCAAAGAACAAATGGTGAGGATAATACATACATGTCCTATAGCTAAGTGGTACCCAAAGTACATCTATTAAAGAAATTGAAAATAGAAAGACTCATTAGTTAGGTGACTTGTTGGCAAGCTCCTCACACACGAAATTCATCTTTGAGAAGAATCAGATGTTCTACAGAAGAACTGAACTACTCTAAAGGTCGTCAAGTATGACTTGGATGATCAAAGCCAAACCTATAATGATGATCCAAAGATGACCATAACAACAGTTGTTAGGCAATTTTTGAAGCCATGGAAAAAGAAGATCATCAAGAAGTTCACAAAAGGCTCAACATCTAGGCAAGATAAATGACATCAATGTAACAAATCTAGTCTTTAGTTCTTTGACTATAACATTTGTTGTTATGGATGTGGCCAGAGATGACATATGGTCTATAACCCACCTAAAACTAAAAAGGAACCTTGGAAAGAAAAAAAATTAAGGGAAAAGGTACTAACAAGGGAATGGCTGTTGCTTGGAGTAACAGTGACTTCAGTAGTGGGGAACATATGGAAAAAGAGATCGACAATTCCTACCTTATGGTGAGTTCCTTTAGGCACAAATTTTGATGAAAGTTGAAGATATAGAGAAAGAGTTAGAAAGGAGGGAGAAATCAAACTTATGATATTGAGAAAGGAGTTTAAACCAGCTCCTGCATAGTAAGTGCAAAGTCAACTCCACACCTTCTAAAGATGATCTAATGAAACTTATTATGCATGGAATAACCAATGAGATCTATTAGCGAGCCAAGGTTAAGTCCATCTATTATAAAATTAACCTTTTAGAAGTAGAAGAAGAAGTTTTCAAGATTCAAAGAATTCATCGCCTTGAGGTGTGTAAGGAACTATATGAGAAACTTAAAGATTCAGAAAAGAGAATAAGAACCTAAGAATGTATCTTGAAGTTGCTTAAAAGGAGCCCTTCGGTCTATGAATAATGTGATAATTTCATAAAATATATTTTAAAAGATGAGAAGACAACCATTTCCATAAAGGCCAAGATTTATGATTGCTTTTCTGGCTGCTTAAAAACTACCACAGTTTGTGACCAAGTTTATGACATTTTAAGGATGGTGAGAAACCTATGACAAAAGCTTAGCGTTATGAAATTTTCTCAAATTTAGTGTCAATCTTTGCTCTGATGCAAAGTCAGACATAATTTGAAAATTTTTATATTTTAGGACTATTTTAACCTTTTTTTTAGAATTGAGAGTAGTTTTGTAACAATAAAAAAAAAAGATTTTTTGGCTACACAATTGGTAAAATAACAAAGTGTAGCCTAGTTGTAACTTCAACTAATTAGTTGCTATTATCTCTCTCACTCTGTTTCTCTTCCTTCCCCCCTTCTCTCTCACTTCATTCTAGCTACTCCATCCTCTTCCCCTTTTAATGCCTCATATCCATCTTATCCATTATGCAAGAAAGTATACCAGAGCTAGCATCA